>PVJN01010178.1:0-58192 GCA_004026805.1 Lasiurus borealis | reverse complement strand
GAATAGCCAGTGTGTGTGTGGCCTGACCAGGAAAATATCCTCTTGTTTTAAAGTACAGGGGCCCTTAAATCCCATTTTACGGAACTTAAAAGAACTTCGCTTTTATCTCGCTGGGCCAATAGGTCTAAACCTTGCAAAATCAATTTAGCAAGAACACTGCATGTACTTCAAATACTGTCACGTCAAGAAATTTATCTTTTTTTTTTTTTCTAGAATGGCTTACTTACACAAGTACACAGTGAAATTCGATTTCCAGTTAAAAGAGATTAAGGTTTTTGGCACCTCTGATCTCCCCTGAATCCTCTCTCTCATTGGGGGCACATTTAGAGGGTTACACATGACCCTAATCTGTAAGTACACATGTAAGTAAACACCATATACACAAAGGGCACCCAAAGGATAGGAATTCATGGTTAAGTCATCAACTTTAATTCATTTCCATTAGTATTTTTTTAGAGCTGGCAGCAATAACCTAAATGCTAATACCCCACACATTAGGAAAAAGAAAGAGAGCCACACTAAACACTGCCAAAGTAGAAAAAGAAAAAAAAAAGAAAAGAAAAAGAAAAAGATCTCACATTCAGAAAAAATACCTCCTTATTTGGGCTTTCCCTTAGTGAAAGAGTGACTTTGCCTGAAGTTGGATGTTACGGTTTGCGTTCAGATAGTGTCAAAAAATTACATGGGGGAACTGCTTCACTGGATTTATAAAACTGCTTTTAGAATTTTTTATCTAGGAAAATTATGAACAACAAATACATATCTATCAACAAGTGAATCTAAAAATTAAGTGAATTGAAAATCTGATGAAAAGAATAAGCTGGTGAATATAATAGAATCAGAGGTATAGAAAGGGAGTGGACTGACAATTCTCAGGGGGAAAGGGGTGAGGGAAGAGACTGGACAAAAACCATACACCTATGGATGAGGACAATGAGGAGGAGGTAAGGGTGGAGGGTGGAGTGGGAGCTGGGTGGAGGGGAGCTATGGGGGGAGGAGAGGAACAATTGTAATAATCAGAACAACAAAGACTTATAAAAATAAATAAATCACACACACACACACACACACACACACACACACACACACAGAATTTTCTATCTAGAAAGTCGTGGGCATGTGAAGGAGAATCTATGGGAGCTCATCTTTATAAAAACATGCTTTATCGGGGCCATTCCCAGGTCTGCCTTATCACCCCCATCTCCCGCCAGGAGCAGAAGATCAGCAAATGTGGGGTTGCAAACCAGAAAGCAGAAATGGAAAGACCTCAGATGGAGTGGGATGGCTTTGCAGTTAGCAGGACACGGCCCTCTCCCGGGAAGGAGCTGAGGGAGAACATTCCACATCACTGGACGGAGCCCGGACCAGGACGCTCCCTTCTTCTCAGAGGCTGTAGCGCCCCCCGGTGGCAATGCCTGCACACAGGCCTCTGACAGGAACACCTTTCAGAAGAGCACTGGCCACACAGTAAGGGGTGAGTGCCGAGCAGGGGGGGAAAGCATGCATTCAGAGCTCAGTAAAACTTGCTCCTTCTCCTTCAGGATCCGACATTCGTTTGCAAATATTTGCCAAGCGCTACAAGCACCTGCTAAGTGTGGAGACTCGGGAGGGCCAGACCAAGGCCCCAGCTCTGGAAAACTTGTATTCGTGGGCGGGGACAACAGGAGACAATGAACCATGTAAACACACAAACACCATCAGGTCAGACAGTGACACACACCCCTCTCAGAGGCCAGGAAAGTGTGACTGTCCGAAATGTGGCAAGACGAAACACATACACATCAGCAAGGGAGCCTCTGAGAGAGGACACAGTCCTGTGGCAACAGGCGCTTATTTGCCAATGTATATGTATATGTATGTGTATGTGTATGTGTATGTGTATGTGTATGTGTATATGTATATGTACGTGTATGTGTATGTGTAGGTGTAAGTGTATATGTATGTATGTGTGTGTATGTATATGTGTGTGTATATGTATATATACATATACATATACGTATATATATACATATATACACATATGTATATATACATATATACACATATACATATATATATACACATATGTATATATATATACATATACACACACACAGTGGTACCTCGAGATACGAGTGCCCTAACATACGAGATTTTTGAGATACGAGCCGTCGAGCGAGCGATTTTTGCTTTGAAATACGAGCAACATTTGAGATAGGAGTAATCGCTCCGATTGGCTGGCTGCACAGGACCCACCAGTTTACCGCGACTCGAGCGTCTCATAGTTTCCCACGCCTCAAGGTCACGGAACGAATTAAACTCGTATCTCGAGGTACCACTGTATATATGAAGAAAGAACCTATAAAAGAGCTGTCAGCCTTTATCCATCCTTTCCTCAATATCCATCCTTCCTTTTCTCCATTAACACAGATCCCTCATGTTCACCCAGAATAGAGGCCACGATTGCCACCTTCGAGGCCCCACAGCGGGCACGTGGTGAGGTGGACCCGAAGGACCAGTTTACCAAGTACCAGAAGTCACCCTCTTGCTAGGCCCCTCTCCCGGGGCTGCCCTCCTGCCCGAGGTGCCACCGCTGGGCAGCTGCAGAGGCCTGGAGAGGCCCAGCCTGGCCCGGGCTTCGTCCTGGCAGCTCGAACTTGTGTGTGACCCTCTGCATGGTAGTGAGCCGGCCTGCCATCTGCAGAAAGGCGGCCGGCCACCTCCCCACAGCAATGCCACCTGAAGAATGAGCCACCGGCACAGAGCAGTGGCCATGGATGGAAGAAGGAAACAGGGCAAGCAGAGCCCGAGCCTCTTCTTCCAAATGGGGCACCAGCTCCTGCCCCCCGTTTCCCGTTCCTGCTCACGGTCTTCTAACGACACCCCTTTTCCTCCATAGCAGTGGTTCTCAACCTTCCTAAGGCCTCAACCCTTTAATACCGTTCCTCATGTTGTGGTGACCCCCACCCATAAAATTATTTTCATTGCTACCTCATAACTGTAATTTTGCTACTGTTAATGAATCGTAATGTAAATATCTGTTTTCTGATGGTCTTAGGCGACCCCTGTCAAAGGGTCATTCGACCCTCAAATGGGTCTCGACCCACAGGTTGAGAAACACTGCTCTATAGCCCTTGACTTGCCCATCAAATAACACTGAGCACTGAATTCAGTCTCTCCTCCCCTGCTCAGATAAACACCCAGAAATATAGCTGAAATCCCACCAAAAAAGCAGCCCCATAAAAAAAAAAAAGAAAGAAAGAAAAGAAAAGAAAAAAAAAGAGAACAGATAGAAACTGGAGCAGAGGAGTGGTGCCCGGTCCTTCCCTGGGTGTGGCTACATGTTCCCGAGAGTGTGGCACAGCTGGAGCAGCTCCCGGTGGCACCGAGGCCAAACCACTCAGACCAGTCTCTAAGGCTTCACCAATCTATGCCATCTCTCCTCCTGGTCTTCACAGGCATCCGAATGCAAGTCTTCACTCCCCGTCATTTTAGACATTCACTCCTTCTTCCGGAACTCCTAGGCCTGACACCCCGCCTTCCTGCCAATCCTCACCCCTCCTTCCAGCCCAGCTTCTGCTACCTCCCAGCACGCAATGATGGCTCCCTTCCCCGTCCCTGGGTCCCCTTAACATACTAAGAGGCTATCTCAGTCAGCTATGGCTGACATAGCAAAATGCCATAGACTGTGTGGCCCAAACAATCTACATACGGTATATAAAAGCCTAATATGCAAATTGCCCCCCAGGATTCGACTGGGAGACCAGGAATTTGATTGTTCGCTATGATGTGTGCTGACCACAGGGGGTGGTACAGAACGAAGAAAGTTCCCTTCCCCCCCCCCCCCCCAGCAGCCGGCAGCTGGGGAAGGGAGGCCCCCCGACCAGCAGCCAAAGGCCCCCATCGGCCCTGATTGCCAGCCAGGCCTAGGGACCCTGTCCAGGCACGAATTTCATGCACCAGGCCTCTAGGAGAAAGGTATTTTCTCACAGTTCTGGAGGCTAGAAGTCCCAGGTCAAGGTGTTGGCCAGTCCGGGTTCCGCTGAGAGCCCTCTTCTTGGCTTGCAGACGGCCACCTGCTCCTGGTGGTCTCTTTCTTTTCTCATAAGGCCACCAACCCTGTCGGATGCGGGCACCACCCTGTGACCTTATTAACTTGGATCACCTCCTCACAAGCCCAAATACAGTAACATTGGGGGTTCGGGCTTTAACATAAGAATGTGGGGAGACACCAACATTGTCCATGGTAGAGGGAGAGTGGCGTGGGAAAGGGAGAGGGGTGAGAACTTCTAGAGAAGCGACTAGAAAGAGAGAAAGGGGGCCCTCGCTGGCTTGGCTCAGTGGTTAGCGCATCAGCCCACAGACTGAAGGGTTGCAATTATTGCAATCGGGGATTGCAATTATTCCCCATGAACGAGGAAGCTCCGGCCCCGAATGTGGTGCATGCAGGAGGCAACCAATTGATGTTTCTCTTTCACATCAATGTTTCTCTCTGTGTGTCTCTCTCCCTCCCTTCCGCTCTCTCTAAAAATTTACGGAAAAATATCCTCAGGTAAGGATTGACAGACAAAAAGAGAGAGAGAGAGAGAGAGAGAGGAGGGGGAGAGAGAGGAGGGGGAAGGGAGTGGGGACTGTGCTCTGAGGAGAGGTGCGGGGTGAAGAAAACAGGCTCTAAGGAGAATGAGAGGGGCACAGAGTTGGATTTACACCCAGAGGGTCTGTGGTGAGGAAACATTTATGCGTCAGGTGTTATGTGATGAAGCACAACAGAACACAACACAACAGAATACAAGAGGCGGTGCTTTTTTTAATGTGTTACATGTATACTTATCTTCCCATGGTCCCCCCCCAGGCATACCCCAACCTCCCAGTGTCTATGTTCATTGGTGATGCTTATATGCATGCATACAAGTTCTCTGGTTGATCTCTTATCTGCCCCACCTCTCCTTAACCTTCCTGCTGTGATTTGACAGTCTGTTTGATGCTTTACTGCAAGAGGCCGTGCTTGATGTTACTCTCTGAAGGACCCCAACACTTGAGGGGGCCACCTAACTGGGACATGGTCTTTCCTTGTCTCCCTTATAGAAATAATGGAGACCCTTCATGGACATAAACTTGACATAAACTTCAGCTCAAATTCGCTAATTGAGCTGAAGAAAAGCATGTCTCACCAAATTAAATATTACACCTGTTAAATGCCTTAATTAAATGACACACAGACGGACTACACCTTTCACAGTCACGCATACTAGGTTGATAAAGGAATCAATAAAAAATTAAATTCATAAAATAAAATTGCAGCTCAATTCTGTTCCGCACAAATTATTTTCTTACCAGAGAACAATCAACAAAAAACTTGTAAAATTTTTAATTGTCAAATAATTTTCTTTTTCTTTTTCTTTTCTTTTTTTTAATTCTCAAATCACATCTCTGAAATAAACAACTTTTGGAAACACAAAAGTGAGAGGCTCAGTAAAACACTGACTTACACTGCCCTCTGCTGGTGCGTCGACCACACTGCACGTTCCTTTAGTTTACAAAGTTGCCAAATTTTGAACCAGCAAATTCAAGCCTAATTACTAAAAACAGGTTGTGGAAAATATTACTAAGTGGCTTAAATACCATCTGCACCACATCAGGCACACATTCCTAATGAAAAGGGCACATGTGTGGGAAGGGGTGGTGCCAAATCACATCTGCTAACCTAATATAAAGGGGTTTTTAACGGACTCTTTAAAATATGCATTAAATTCACAATAACGCCTTTAAATTCTCTCCCTCCCCACCCAACCTCTGCCATGCCAACCAACTTTTCAGAAAACAAACAAATATAGTAAGAAAAAAAAAGTTAAATCTTGGCTTTTCCAATGCGTTTGAGTTTTTGCGTAAATCAGCTTCGCAATATAACTGCACGTTACTGCTCTTTATAAAATTCGTTTCCTAATTATAGACTTTTAAAAAAAATTTAGAAGCTGCCTATTTGCGAGAATGTTGCTGAAAACATGCCATTTGTTTAAACACACAGACACCAAGACACACACACACACAGGAGCCTCCATTAAAATGATTATAGCATCATTCAAAAGTCTCAAGCATTTATTAGGTGTCTCTAATTCCACATTCGACTGAGCCCTGTATAAACAAGTTAAACCAAATCCTCACCCCGAGCTAGTTTCCTGAAACAGATGAAGCAACGCACCTTGACACAATGGAACAAACAGCACAGGTACATTCACTCCGGTGAGCGCACCTACGCTTTGTCCCGAGGCAAGCGATGGCAGGCTCTGAGCTGCATGTGCAGGGAGATCCGTTATCTAGAATCTGAACAGGATTGTCTACGGCAGTGGTTCTCAACCTGTGGGTCGCGACCCCTTTGGGGGTCGAACGACCCTTTCACAGGGGTCGCCTAAGATTATTAGAAAACACCTATTTCCCATGGTCTTAGGAACCAACACACCGCTCCTCGGTGTAGCAATGTCATTTACTGTTGTCATATTAAGACTCTTACCCATGCTACACCACGATTCAAGACAAAATTTCATTTATTTGTAATTAGAAATACATATTTCACAATATATAATTACAAATTGTTTTTGTGATTAATCACTATGCTTTAATTATGTTCAATTTGTAACAACGAAAATACATCCTGCCTATCAGATATTTACATGACAGTACATAACAGTAGCAAAATTGCAGTGATGAAGTAGCAACGGAAATAATTTTATGGTTGGGGGTCACCAACCCATGAGGAGCTGTCTTAAAGGGTCTCGGCCTTAGGAAGGTTGAGAACCACTGGTCTGCGGGAAAAGATGGGTTCCAGGTAACTCAATGCAAAGGAGGTAGCCCTGGCCTCATGCCCAGAACTGTGGG
Source organism: Lasiurus borealis (assembly GCA_004026805.1). Taxonomy (NCBI): domain Eukaryota; kingdom Metazoa; phylum Chordata; class Mammalia; order Chiroptera; family Vespertilionidae; genus Lasiurus; species Lasiurus borealis. Next base: position 51,340 of record PVJN01010178.1, on the reverse strand, counting down.
ACGACAGTGGGGAGGAAAGTCGATCCCACCAGGAGAAATCCCACAATGCATCTTCACTTGGGCGGCATTTTCATTGGCCCAGCAGAGAGACAGACTGATTTGTCTTGTCACTGCCTTCGCCCAGGATTCCTAGGCCACGAACAGCCATTTTGTTAAACCGCCATGTAAGTAAGATGTGGGTTTTCTGAGCCAACGAGTCTCGAAAGGATTCCGTTAAGAGAGGCCTGTCAGAATTACCCCTGGGATTGGCCCCGGCTGACTTCTCTCCTTAGGGTCATAACCCCGGGGCCAGGGAGAGAGGCAGGGGTCAGATCGATAGAGGTCTGAGGCTCCGAGTTTACAGTTCCCTCCACGAGAGGGTATACATACCCCCTGGAAGGGGCCCGGGGATGATCGCACTTTTGAGTGAAAACCGAGGCCCAGACAAGGGAAGAGATCACAAAAAGAAATGGAGGAAAAAAAACGACTGGATATAGAGTTCAAAACCACGCTTATAAGGTTTTTCAAGAATATGCTAGAAAAGATGGATAAGTTTATCAAGTCCCAAGAAGAGATGCAAAAGGACCAACTAGAGATGCAAAAGAGCCAACTAGAGATGCAAAAGAGCCAACTAGAGATGCTAGAGATGATGCATAAATTTAGCGAGTCCCAAGAGGAGATGAAAAAGGACCAACTAGAGACACTGACTGAAATAAAAAATATTATACAGAATCCTAACAGCAGACTAGAGAAAGGCAAGAATGAAGTCAAAAATTCGAAATATAAAGAAGCGGAGTGAGCTTTCTAAAATGCAAACCTAATCGTGACTCCTCTTCGAACAGCTGCTTCCCTTCTTACTGAGACCTGCAGGCTCCCGCCCTCCCTCCACCACCACCCTGCTTGTCTCCAGCCATAAGAAGCTGTGTCAGCTCCTCCAATGAGCTAGGCTCTCTGTGCTGTAGACCACGGCTCGTCCTGCCCTCTGCTGGGATATTCTGCCGGGATATTCTGCCCTCTGCTGGGATAGGCTGGGATATTGTGCCCTCTGCTGGGATAGGCTGGGATATTCTGCCCTCTGCTGGGATATGCTGGGATATTCTGCCCTCTGCTGGGATATTCTGCCCTCTGCTGGGATATGCTGGGATATTCTGCCCTCTGCTGGGATATGCTGGGATATTCTGCCCTCTGCTGGGATATGCTGGGATATTCTGCCCTCTGCTGGGATATGCTGCCCTCTGCTGGGATATGCTGGGATATTCTGCCCTCTGCTGGGATAGGCTGGGATATTCTGCTCTCTGCTGGGATATTCTGCCCTCTGCTGGGATATTCTGCGGCTCTCCTTAAACTTGCTTTCTCTTTCAGGTCCTCCAGCAAGTTTTCCCTAAACCCCCAACTCTGGATTCAATGCCCCCAGTGGCCACCAAAGAGAAACTGTGTCTTGCAATTAGTCAGCAATTGCACCTGCCTCTTTACTTGTCTCAAGCCTTAGGAAAATATAGGTTCCTTGGACGCAGGGACCATATTTGTCTTTTTCAGTTTTATATATTCAGAGCCCGGCTCAGAAAAAATGCTCAGTAACTAACTATCCAACAACCTTGGTAAACGCATCCTGCTCACCACAACTTCTCGGATAGAGTGCAAATTCCATTTTGCAACGAAACAGGGTTCATCGTGTATTTCAGGGTCCCTTTGACTACAGCATCCCTGGATTCTAGTTTCGCTGAATGCAGGGATACTTCATCTTGTGTCCCATTGGGAATGAGGGAAGGCGGGGATTCACCATTCTGCATTCGATGGGAACAGATGACGGAAAATCCCGATGGAAATGGCAAGGGAACACGAACTGCACCTTTACGACATGCCAGGTGTTGCGTTTAGCATACCATACGCAACGCTTCATCTAATCATCTCTCTGCCACTGTGGCAGCCTCGAGCCACTCTGACTTCAGAGCCTGGGGGATGCGTTAGGGCCGGGGCTGAGGGCTGCCAGCCCACTTCCCCCTGCCTTGCTGTTATTGCTGACACCGGAGCCAACGTAGTTAGAGTAATCTGGGAATTATTTGTATTAACGGAACTGAAACTGCCCTCTTCTTTCCAAAAAGGGTAGCACAGTGGTACCTCGAGATACGAGTTTAATTCGTTCCGTAACCTTGAGGCGTGGGAAACTATGAGACGCTCGAGTCGCGGTAAACTGGTGGGTCGTGTGCAGCCGGCTGATCCGCGCGATTACTCCCATCTCAAATGTTGCTCGTATTTCAAAGCAAAAATCGCTCCCTCGACGGCTTGTATCTCAAAAATCTCGTATGTGAGGGCACTCATATCTCAAGGTACCACTGTATTCTTTGTCCAAATGTCCAACATCTTACATCCTATATAATCAGTCAAAACACCCCCGACCCCCAATTTTCATGCCACAGGGTTTGGGACTTACAGAACCCAACCCAAAACACTTGTATTCGGACCGATCGCAATACAATTCTATGAAATTTTCACTGTCTACTCACAACCTCCAGCAACATTAAAAATTTTTGTGTGTGTGTGTGTGTTGTTTTTTGCAGCTGATAAATCCCCGTTCAGGAAGGTTAAATCTCCTAAGCTTTGGAAGCGTACCAAAGTGGGATAGAGCGAGTGTGCAAGCTAACACAGCTTTGAAACGTGTTTTCAAAAGCCACCCGGTGTGGAAAACAGAGCTGGTGAGCACGAAGCGGGTCTTCGCTTTCCTACGGAGAGACGGGCCTGGGAGTCTCCGCCAGCTTGGTGCCGAGCGTGCGGCTGGGCCGGCCCCAGTTTCGGGGAAGAGCCAGAAGTTTCTGTGCTCGCTAAGGGAGGGGAGGCCCACTACACATCCTGTTCTTCCTAATCGGCCGGCTGATAGATATCCAAGTCCTTCACGTCAGCGTTTGGGGAGATGCTTGCTTTATCCTGTTAATTGAGCTGAAATCTGATGTTGGACGGAAGAGAAATGGACAGTGTGTTCCATCCTCCCAACTTAGGAAAAGGGAGAAGGAGCTGGAACCGGTTTGGCTCGGTGGATAGAACGTCGGCCTGCAGACTGAAAGGTCCCAGGTTTGATTCCGGTCAAGGGCATGTGCCTTTGTGGTGGGCATATCCCCAGTGGGGGGAGGATGGGGTGCAGGGGGCAGCTGATCGATGTCTCTCTCTCATCGATGTTTCTAACTCTCTATCCCTCTCCCTTCCGCTCTGTAAAAACTCAATAAAATGTATTTAAAAAAAAAGAAGAGAGAAGAGAGGATGCGTGGAGAAGCCCAGGGCACAAAAGCGTGCACTGGGGAGGGGGTGGTGCCCCTCAGCCCGGCCTGCACCCCCTTGCAGTCCAGGAGCCCTTGTGGGATGTCCGGCTGCTGGCAGTCAGGTACCCTTAGCGCTGCCGCAGAGGCACGAGGCTCCCGCCACCACCACTGTACCAGCCATGAGTCCGGCTCAGGGCTCCTGGCTGAGCGGCACTCCCCTGTGGGAGCGCACTGACCACCAGGGGACAGCTCCTGCAGTGAGTGTCTGCCCCCTGCTGGTCAGTGGATGTCAGAGACTATAGTTCAGCTGTTCAGTTGATTTGCATATCAGCCTTTTATTATATAGGATGTGAGAAGCACGTGACCACATAAAACGACCTACAAAGGGCAGGTATGAACAAAGGACTCCCATGGCAGAAAGACAGTGAACTTGACTTTGAGCCCTAATCCAGATGTTTCCCAGCCATGGCCCCTGTGAGTCTCAGTTTATGAGCGATGGGCAGACTTGGTTTTTATTTGCAGCAACACTGGTAACAACGATCTTCCCCCCAACCCCCCCACTTCCTGGAACACACTGACTTGGCTTCCTGCTCACATCTCCCCTGGCTCTCCTCCCGCTCCTCGGAGGCAGCTCCCTCTCTGCCTCAGTCTCCCTTACTCCTTCCTCTACCTCTTCCCAGTGCCCAGGGTCAATCCTTGACCTCTTCTCCATTCTATCTGTTCTCACCTCCGAGGATATCTCATGCGGTGTATGGCTTCAGTTCCATGTATGCTCCAACTCTTCCTAAGTGTTCATCTCCAGTTCTGACCTCTCCCCAAAATTCCAGGCTGAGCCCAGAATATCAAAAAATGCCCACTGGACATAAGCATTTGAAGGTCTAACAGGGCAACTCAAACTTAACATGGCCCCAAATCAGAGTGTGATCTCCCTCCAGCCCTCAAAAACCTGCTCCTCCCCATGATACTCATCACAGTTAGTAACAACCAAATCCTTCTAACTGCTCCGATAAAAAATTTGGAGTCATCCTTGTCTTCTTTCTTTCTCTTATGCCTTAAACCAATCCTGTTGGCCATACATGTAAAATATAGCCCAAACCGGTTTAGCTCATGGATAGAGCGTCGGCCTGGGGCCTGAAAGGCCCCAGGTTCGATTCTGGTCAAGGGCATGTACCTTGGTTGCGGGCACATCCCCAGTAGGGGGCATGCAGGAGGCAGCTGATCGATGTCTCTCTCATCGATGTTTCTGGCTTTCTATCTCTTTCCCTTCCTCTCTGTGAAAAACCAACAAAAATATATTTTAAAAAATAAATATATACTTGACATCCTACACTTCACACCACTTTCATAGCTATCACCTGGTTCAAGCATCATCTCCGTCCAAGATCAATGCAATCGCCCCCAAATCCGTCTCCCTCCCATCCTTGGCCAGTCTATTCTGAACACAGAGTGATAACTATTGAAGAGTGATAACTATTGAAGTATCCATCCACCAGTCACTCTTCTGCTCAAAACCCTCCACGTCTCCACACCTCCCAGCGATGCAAAGCCAACATCGTTGCGCTGGCCTACATGTGGACACTCCCTATCTCACCCCCACTACCCTGTCTTCACTCACTCCCTACAGTGCTTCAAACATACCGGGTAGGTTCCAATCTCAGGCCACGGTCCTAGCTGTTCCCTCAAACCGGAAATACAGTTTTCCCGGATAATCACCTCTTTACCTCCTTCAGGTCACAACTCAAATGTCTTCACCAAGGCAGTTCCCCAACCACACCATGAAGTATTGTGACAAAACTCCCCAACAACACACAGTCCCTACCCCCTATGCTTACTCCTTTCCATACAGTTTCACTATCCAACATAACTTGTATTTCACTCGCTTCATGTATTTATGATCTGTCTTCCCACAGCTCATGTAAGTTCTACAAAGCAGGAATTATTTTATTTTATTTTATTTTTTTAATATATTTTATTGATTTTTCACAGAGAGGAAGGGAGAGGGATAGGAAATCAGAAACATCGATGAGAGAGAGACATCGATCAGCCGCCTCCTGCACGCCCCCTACTGGAGATGTGCCCGCAAGCAAGGTACATGCCCCCAACCAGAATCGAACCTGGTGCCTTTCAGTCCGCAGGCCAATGCTCTATCCACTGAGCCAAACCGGTCTCGGCAAAGCAAGATTTTTTTATTGTTTTGTTCCCCACCTGGTACCTAAACAGGGCCTACCGCATTTCAGGCACTGAATAAATATTTATTGAATAAACAAAGAAGGTTAAGTGGTACCTGTCCTTACCTCTCAGAGTTATATTAAGGACACAGGAAATAAAGAATGTAAAAGTAACTACTATGTCATTTGACACTTCAGTAAGTATGTGAGTGGCGTTACCATGATCCTTGTTATTAGATTGAAGACGTGTCCCGGTCTTGCCAGGCATGGCCTGAATCAGTCCTTCTTGAGCTAGAACGCCTCACCTTCCTTTTAGTTTTCTATTTCAGTACAAAGTCTGATAACTGAGAATTTCCACAACACGAGAATTCTGGAAAGAATCGGGTTCATCGATCCACTCAATGTCTGACCCTACAAATGATTACCTGACTCACAAATGGGGACTTTTGTCTTCTCTTGGAGAAGACCAGTGGGATGGAAAAGGGAGATGAAAAGATTAAGCGTGATCACTTAAGAGTGTCGGACCTCACTTCACAGAATGTCATCAATACCCCCTAATCTCCACGTCACACAGGGAAAAAGCTGTCCTTGACTTTGGCTGGGCCTTGATAATACAACCACGCCTCACCCCACGTGGATTTGTAGGTTAACGCTCCATGGACAAAAAAAAATGTTGGGTTCAGCTCACCATCTCCATCTGGAAACCAAGAGTTTACAAATCACCCCATTAACCCCAGGAGCTCCGGAAAATAGCATGTTTTCTGGTGACACTCCCGGAACGACTTTTGGACACACCACAGAGTTAGAACCTCTTCTAAATGCAAACACCTCGCAGGAGGTGAAAAGCTCAGCGGGAAGGCAAATTTGCTAACCTCTCTTCCATCTCGGCTGGAAGGATTGTTTAAAACTCCTCTCTGCGAGTTCCCCCAAAGCCATAGCCCTTCAGAGGCCAATAATAATACCTTTACTTGCAAAACTAACATTTAGTTGCTGTGGCTAAACGGCAAAGCGCTATGAGTCCTGGGGAGGAGGATAATTAATCTAATTGAGCTGAACACATAAGGGCTTTCAAGTGGATAGAACTGCACCTTGGAAATTAAAAAGGCGAAAACGGCCATTCTGGGACCCCCGAGCCGGGCAACAGCGCCAGGTCCACACGGGGAGCGGGCAGAGGCGGGCAGTCTGATGGAGCTTCTCTCTTACCTGTCAGCTGTGAAGCTTTTTCGTCCCGGACGTAAACTTCCTCCCGCACCCCCTGCAGCCCCTTTAAGAAAGAAGCGACTCATAAAACCGTAGCCTACGAGAGGCCCTAACCTCCAAGTTAGAAAACTGACCGATTGAAGACTTAAGCAGCTTAACTGTGAGATTTCGCTGGTTGGCGACAGACCAGGCCTCACCTTGATTTGCTCACATCGCTGGGTTGAAACTGCATTACCCACGAAGTGGGAGGAAGAAGAGAGTTTGTCAGAATAAAAATTACACCAATTTTTTTTTTTCCAGAAAAAGCATTTCTGTGACTCATGAGATGAGAATACCGCACCTCATCCTGACCAATAATCTTGGCCTCCCTATTCTTTATTAAAAATAAAGCAAACAAACAAAACAGCCAAATGATTTCGCATCTGGACCCTCTCCCGGGAGTCACATGCTCCCTGGAAGGATCGGATGGACAGGGACACTGTTTTCAAGGGTGTCGCCCAGGCAAGCTCGCCATCCGTTCTGCTGGATCGTTCATCCGGGCACACGGGGAGGCAGCAAGAAGATACCAGCTTCCTTCAGCATCTGAAATCCTCTACAGCGGTACCTCGAGATACGAGTTTAATTCGTTCCGTCACCTTGAGGCGTGGGAAACTATGAGACGCTCGAGTCGTGGTAAACTGGTGGGTCGTGTGCAGCTGGCTGATCAGCGCGATGACTCCTATCTCAACTGTTGCTCGTATTTCAAAGCAAAAATCGCTCGCTCGACGGCTCGTATCTCAAAAATCTCGTATGTCAGGGCACTCGTATCTCGAGGTACCACTGTATTTAGTGTAGTGAAATGAGAGAAAATGAATGAGCCTATACCAGACCGAAGGATTACACATATAGAAATCCCCTAATAGTCTGACATGACCTTTTTTTCTCCCAATGATTTTTTTTCTTTTTTTTTTTTTCACTTGCTGTTGATTCCCCACGCGGTTTGATATTTTCATCACACACCAGTCGGGAGATCTGGAGTTAATGTCCCGGTAGCCCCCCCTCCCGGGAGCTCACCCCTCACAGAGACGTGCACCTGGCCGAGTGTGCCTCCGCGCCCCCCAGCACAGCGTGCGATCCTTTCGATAAATAAAACTCCAGGGTAACAAGACAAGGCCGGGTTCTGGGGAGACACCAGATCTGACACATGTTAATACTTCGTTATCCGCCCGGGCCCTCCGCCAAGCAGAAGGCACGCGGATCACCTTTCCACATAAACACCGCAGGCCTCTCTGGCCATGAGGATCGGGTCCAGCATGTTTATTTCATTCGCCACACGGCCCTTCTCCCTCTACTGTAAAGAGACTCAGACAGAATAAAAGCTTTGTGAGCGGAGCATTTATGCTTGAGATCTCTAAACAAACCGGGGAGGCGAGTCACTTATGGTTTTCATACCAAGCATACCTCAGCCGGGCGCCATATAAATAAATACTCCTTCCGGCTCAGAACGCCAGGCGGGCCCCTGGGAAATAGCGCTCTCCCCACGAGCAAGAGACGCAGATCCCACTGGCGCAGGCAAGATGCGTTCACATGTTTACACGTCATCTCACAGGCGGGCCCCGTAGTGCTGCGGGTTGCCCGAGATTGGGAATGCAGAGACGTGAGTGGTTACAGGAGGTCCTTAGTTCCTGATGCAGGGATTTTTAAATAAAAATTATATCCTAGTTGCTTTATCTCAGAAAGATGGAATGAAAGTGACTACAAATGTATAGAGGCAGCAGAAATATCTACACTTGAAGCAGTCACCCATGACTTGAACTACAAACATTAAATTAACCTGTGGCCCAAATCTCCCAGTCTTACAGAAGTGCTTTTTAATTGTCCCTCAAATACCAACCAACCCTCCAAATCTCCCACAAGAGTATGTTTCCAGTCCTTACTGAGTGAAGTTTATTGTCGGGCATTTTTCATCATGCACAGAGTTCTAAAACCTTTCTTTTCAAGTCCTTCTGTTTACAGTGATACCTCGAGATATGAGTTTAATTCGTTCCATAACCTTGAGGCGTGGGAAACTATGAGAAGCTCGAGTCGAGGTAAACTGGTGGGTCATGTGCAGCCGGCCGATCCGCGCGATTACTTGTATCTCAAATGTTGCTTGTATTTCAAAGCAAAAATCTCTTGCTCGACGGCTCGTATCTCAAAAATCTCATATGTTAGGGCACTCGTATCTTGAGGTACCACTGTATTTTCCACACTCACATCGATACTATACAGAAGTTAAACCACAGAGTGGCTGAGCCAAGTCACCTGCAGAGGATACAGCCAGGAACAGCGTCTGTCTTTGCACCAAATGCTTGGAGTAAAGAGATGTGCTCCAGGGAGCGGAGAATGTTCTTAGGACCTGTGACAGGTGTGCTTCTTACTGCAGGCGGATCGGACCTCAACTGGGGATGTGTCTCATGATCTGCAGCATCCAACAGCCAGGAATATAGAGGTTCTAGTGTCTCAACTGGCCTCCAAAAATTACACGGTTGCTGTCTAAGCCAGAGATCACCACCACCCGACAGGCAGAAGATAAGATACAAGATCAGGTAAAGTGAAGTCAACCGAAGTTACACAAACGAGGACAGGGGCAGGATGACTTCAAGAGTTACAACCTGCCGAGACCGGTTTGGCTCAGTGGATAGAGCGTCGGCCTGCGGACTGAAAGGTCCCAGGTTCGATTCCAGCTGGGGGCATGTACCTTGCTTGCGGGCACATCTCCACAGTGGGGTGTGCAGGAGGCGGCTGATTGATGTCTCTCTCTCATCGATGTTTCTGACTTTCTATCTTTCTCCCTTCCTCTCTGTAAAAATATCAATAAAATATATTTAACAAAAAAAAAAGAAAAAAAAAGGGTTACAACCTTCTCAGAATAAGATGCCATTCTACAACGATTCAAAGGAAAGAATACAGAGTCACAGTTAACGCTATGGGACATACACACCTACCTTAGTTTACTGTCAAAGAACTCATCCAAAGCTACACTTTACAGATCCCCAAATAGAATTAAAACAATTTCAGAGGGATGATTTATTAAACTAAAATAGATATAAATTCAATTTTAAAAAACACAGAGAGATATAAGACTGCAGGCTCATGTATCACACCTTACCCACACATCTCGCTTTGTTGAGCTGAAAACCACGCGCTCTGTAGGTCTAAACAACACCCTCCCCGTAGGTAGCGTTCAGGTGGGTGGGATGCAGTCTCTTCTTCAGAAGACAGGCTTTGCCGGAAGGCAGAATGGCAGTTCACCTGAGCATGCCGCTCAATGCTGGAACCACTTTTCCACATCATCTTTATTGCCCCCGTTTATTCACTCAACCAACACGTAGCCAGCACTTCCTCTGTGCTTGTGCTCTCAGCATTGCTTTCCCCGCAGACACAGGCCCAATTCACTGCTTTGTTGAACCAATTTTCCAAGCTCTCGTCACGTCTCCTTTTCCAGTGATGCCCAGAGCTTTCAGTCCCCAAGGTCACCAGCATCCTAGCTTCCTCCGGATGCCCCTTTTATTACGTTTGGTGGCAAGAGAGCCCACATCCCTGATCCCAAGCTCATCTCTCAAGATAATCAAAGCAGCTCATGTTTTTTTTGCCTTCTCTCTTCCTGCCAACTCTCTCTGGTCCTCCACCATCCACTCACTTGGCATCTGTTGACCTTATCATCCCATCAGGAACCTTGATTGGGAATGGTTTACCCCTTCCCTTTCCTTATTCAGACAACTCCGAAATCCTACCTTCTCCGCCCAGTTCTTCCGATAGTGATCTAAGCACCCATCTCAGTGTACCAAGCACCTCCCCATGAAAAAGCGTCTGCAATAATGACACTGGGCATTCCAGGAAGCACGGCCAATTATAACTGCAGCCCATCCTCCACAACACTGTGAAACAGGTATTACTTAACTAACTCATCTTACACACCAGCAAACCAAGTTGTATAGATGAGCTTGTCTGAGATAATCCAGCGAGCGAGGGTCTGAACCGGGACCCAAACCCTGTCACTTGGTTGATCAAACATGAATCATGACTTCTATTCCTCGCTCTTGTCTCGGCCAAACCCGGCTCAAGAAAAGAGAAGCATGATCGAAAGGGAAAAACCGACTACAAAAATTATAATCACAACGTTGAATGAAAAATTAAGAGAGCAAGGATTCCAGGATTCTCAAAGAAGATGGAGTTTTGTTACTAAGGTGAGAAAGGGACGTATATCCTGAAAGATTAAGATTTGGGGACTTGCCTACATGTCTGGCCACAGAGTTGCCCAGTATCTCAGTTACCATAAGTCACACTCTAGCCCAGTGGTTGTCAACCGTTTTTAATGCTGTGACCTTTTCATACAGTTCCTCATGTTGTGGTGACCCCCAATCTTAAAATTATTTTCGTTGCTACTTCATAACTGTATTTTTGCTACTGTTAATGAATTATAATGTAAATATCTGTGTTTTCTGATGGTCTTAGGCTCTACAGCAGCGGTTCTCAACTTGTGGGTCTCGACCCACAGGTTGAAAACTGCTAGCAAGGTCGCCTGCTAGAGTCTAGCCCATGAGCCTGGCCTGGCAGGATCTTCAATTACACCCAAAAGCTCCTGTTTTCCCTTTATCCTTTGAAGAGCACAGAAACTGGTAAGAGGGATGCTTTACATCTACTAGACAGAGGACAGCCACTCTGATTTTCTTGCCTACAGCTTCCCGAAGACCCTACTGCAGCTACTACATCTGGTTGAAGAAAGGAGGAAACAGACAATCAACTGACAGTCAATCTCAGCCAATTTCAGGTTTGGTGACAATCATGTATCCAAGCTTCACAGATAAAGGGGTAGGGTGTTGTTTTTTTACTTAGCTAAGTGATGCCAACTCAATGTAAGTCAATAAATATTCTGGATGAGTCTATGTCAGGCCTGCCTTCCATGGTTTTACTATTGGACCCTTGGAGATATTTCCCATTAGGGTTTTGTTTCATCTGTTAGGATTTGTTTCAGTTTTATTTACTTATTTCTCCATTTTTCCTTCCTTTTTTCATTCATTCGTTGAGCTTTTTATTGAAGTAGAACATGCAATAGAGGATTTTTGATAAAATATAAAAATGGGCCTTTATAAGATATCATCCCTTTCTAGCACAGGACACCTGCATGGTACTATGAGGAAGTCATAGTACTTCGTGGAGGAGGCTCTTCATTAGTAAAGGAGGGACACTCGAGTAGACACTCTTCACCTTTAAGTGGCTTTCTGAAAACCAAATCAATTGATGAATCTGAAAGGAATTTAATATTATTAGCGTGGATCTATATGGCTCAGAAAACTCTAGTAGCAAAAAGTATATATTTACATTCAAGAGACTTCCTAGAGGTATGTGTGTGTATTACGTGCACCTATGTTATCACGTGTTATCAGCACCTGTAGGGGGAATGGCTGTGTGACTTCCAGGTAGTATTATCATTGTCCAGGTGCAACTAGATTTCTGCAAGCGTCCAAGGTCAAGGTAGTAACAAAACTTGGTAACAGCTGCCTATGTACCTGAACTTGAATCTTGTGAATATTATGGTTCTATCCCGACATCTACTTTTCAATCATTCCACCTCTAGAGCTCTTTCCCACCCCTCCCCTCCCCTGTCCCACTTCACTTTGCTCTTATTTCAAGAGCTTGACTGGTAGAGAAGATATTTGCAACCTTCCAAAACTCTGATCTGTGATCATGGGGTGTTATCACCCCACCCTGCTGGTGACAGCAAAGTGGCTGAGAGTTACATGAAACAAGTCCCACTAGGAAGGAACTTCCCGACGAAAAACTCGGTGCCCTCCAACTTGGCAACTGAAAGGAACCACAAGTGAGTGAAGAAGAAGTCACTGACATAACCAACCGAGGCAGTTTTATTAGCTTCATTCAGCGAAGCAAAGCTTGGAGCAAACACTTCATTATTCAATCCAGATGCTGGTTTTGTAACCTTCATGTCCATGATGAACTGTTTCAATTTTCTTTTATTTTGAATATGTAATATAAAGCAGGCAAATCACAACATTCATAAGGGCATTCAAATTAGTAAAGATGGTTTGAAAAACAACTGAATGCAGGAAAGCTGTTTCCAAAAAGTTTACTGCCCAAAGCGTTTCTCTTTCCTTTTATAATCATGCCACAATAGAAGTACTATAATGGGTTTAAGACAAGATCAATTATGGTCAGCAATGAAATGACCCTTTAGTGACAATTAGCCCCAAATCCTGATTGTTGTCAGCTCAAATAATCTGGTCAGAGGGCATACAAAGGACGGTGCTCATCTCTCTCACAGGAACAGAGGAGAGCCCAGGACGTGGAAGAGGTGAAGGAGGCCGGCCACACAGACCTCAGACCAAGAGAAAGAAAATGTTCTTAAAAAACGATTACTGCCGAGACCGGTTTGGCTCAGTGGATAGAGCGGTGGCTTGCGCTGAAAGGTCCCAGGTTCGATTCCGGTCGGGGGCATGTACCTTGCTTGCGGGCACATCTCCACTGTGGGGCGTGCAGGAGGCGGCTGATCGATGTCTCTCTCTCATCGATGTTTCTGACTTTCTATCTCTCTCCCTTCCTCTCTGTAAGAATATCAATAAAATATATTAAAAAAACAAACGAACAACAAAAAAAACCAATTACTAAGTACAAACACTACTTTAAAAATGGTTTGCTGATCACCTTTCTCTTAAAAATGATTATTTCTTCTCATCAAAAGAAAGGTGAGGAACAGGTCTCAACCCCTGGGAAAAAAAAAATAAAAGCAAGGATCTCTGGTGAAAAGTGCAACCAGGTGGATGCTGGGAGGTGGGCGTAGACAATGGGAAATGGAGTTCAGAAAGACTTTGGCCTTGGGACAACACCCCAAAAGAAAGGGGCTGTTTGAGGGGCAGAAGCTGGGCCTGTGAACTGCTACCTACAAACAATACAGTGGAACCATCAGGAGCCAAGTGCTGTCCATATGGCCTGTGCTCCGTGGATACAGAAGCAGAGAACTTTAGAGGTGGGAAAGATCAACACCTCCTTTGTCACAAACAAGGGGGCTCAGGAGCAAGGAGCTTGGCTGGAATTCCTTGGGACTAACTAGCGGCAAAGTCACTTTCCGATCCACATGTGCTGATTCCTTACTTACTGGCTTTCTTCCTCCCTCAAAGCATGAGGAGGCTCTGAAGAGCAGTGAGGGACTGCTACTGTCCAGGAATCACTGCGGCTGTCACAATCATGAAAGGACATGGTGTTCTTTTGCCTTGACTGTGCCCATTTGGTGAGTCAACAGCAGAGTTGCAAAGGAAAATCTACATTCCCACGGGGGCTATCAGCCCTCTTTACAACATCTACGATGGCCCGGACGTCAGTGCTCCTTGGCCTCACACCCAGGTATCTAGCATCTCATGTTACTGAAAAACGAGGCTCAGAGAGGTGCCATCCTTGCGTATGCTCACACCCTGAGGGTATGGCACCCTGAGTTCAGACCAGCTTTTCTAGCCCCTTGCAGATACCATGCTTCCTCCTCTCCTCCTGGCTCTTGAAGTTCTGTAGAAGAAAGAGGTCCCCATCCCGCTGATTCTGAGGGGAGCTTTGCTTTGTGGAAACATATGAATCCTTCTCTCTGAAATAAATGGGTCCTGAACAATGGAAGGAAGCTTCCAAAATCTGGGTCCAAACATGAGCCTTTTCAGTTACTTAGCTAACCGAGGGGAGTTCTCGCAAAATTCCAACTTCTCCTTCTACAAAGCTTTGAGATTTAGAGGTCCCGGATATTCTGTTTATTACTCCTTTTTTTTTAAAAAAAATATATATTTTATTGAATTTTTACAGAGAGGAAAGGAGAGAGATAGAAAGTCAGAAACATCGATGAGAGAGAAACATCGATCAGCCGCCTCCTGCATGCCCCACTGTGGAGATGTGCCCGCAACCAAGGTACATGCCCCCGACCGGAATCGAACTTGGGACCTTTCAGTCTGCAGGCCGACGCTCTATCCACTGAGCCAAACCGGCCTCGGCTGTTTATTACTCTTTTCTTTTTCAAGCAAAAGAGAAGTCCCACGAGCAGCAGAGGAGGACCATGGGAGTCTTAACAAGCAGGAGTGAGTTTCCACGGAGATGGCCACCGAGGAGAGAACCCATCAGCAAGGCGCGGAGAACGTCATTGTCCCAGCTTGCAGCCGCCTGTGGCTGGCCGCCATCCACCGGTGCGCTCACCTCCTGGCAGCCACCTGCCACCTTTACCTTCTGGAAACACGGCGGGCACGGAGCCAGCCCAGAGAATCTGCTCTCTGGCCGAACAGAACGCCTCCTCTCAGCTGCCAGTCGGACCGGGACTTGCTGTGGGCTTGGCACCAGGGTCTCTCTGCTGCTTGTCATCTCCTGCCTGCAGGGAGGCTGGCCTACTTAAAGCTAGAACATTCCAAAGGGGCCCGTTTCACCAAGAGAAGACCAAAGGGTTTGAGCCTGCTTTCCTCAACAGACAGAAGAGACAGACAGACGTGCCAGCAGGCACATGGAGTGTGGGGTGCTCTCAACACAACACACACGACCAACCTCATTTCCCTAATGACTTCTTAGAATTTGGTTGTAGGTTCTTGGAACACAAAAAAGGATGGGTTCTGCCTCTGAGAAGTCACGGTCTGCGGCGGGGACAATGCCCTTGAAAAGATGAATGGCAGTTTTAGGCGGGAAGTGTGAGGAGAGAGGGATATAACCAATGCTATTAAAAAATAGGACAGAAAGAGTAGGGGCCACAGAACCCGGGCTTATGAGTAGGAGTTTTCAAGGCCACAAAACAGAGGTTCGGGGACCCTGCCAGGAGAAGGGACAGTGTGGTCCAAGGCGCACGTTTATGAAGGAGCCTGTAGTCTCGGGGAGTCACGGGAAGCCGTGTCTATATGTGAGGAGCAGTGGGGGGCCCGCAGGAAGCACCTCAGAGCCTGTTACAAAGGGTCCCTCTAAGGCACCCAGGAGTCAGTGAAGACTCTGGAGAGTGTTTAGCATTTTTATTGTTTTTAGAAAGCAATCCTGGTGCACATGCCAAGTGGGACAGCCTACGTTAGGACTGCACAAGAAAAGAAAACGTGAGCCACAGAGCCAAGCCACATAGGCAGCTTTAAAATTTCTAGAAGCCACATTTAAGGTAAAAAAAAAACAGGGAAATTAATGTAATAATATACTGTAACACCCCAAATCCAAACTATGATCATTGGACACGCAGTCAATATTTTAAAGATTATTAATGAGATAGTTTACATTCTTTTCTTCTCAGGATATACTACGTCATCTCAATGTGGCACATTTGCAGCAAATGTCAACTGCATGAGCCACGTCTCAAGTGCTCAAAAACCAGATAAGCCAGATGTGGCCAGTGGCTACCATACTGAACAGCACAGCCCTAGATCAACTAAACTCAAGACCCACTTGGGAGCAGTAGTCAAGAGTCCAAACCAGAGACGATCAAAGTGTGGGCAGATTCTCGCCAGCCCTTGGAGAGATGCTAACCTGCCACTGAAATTTGCGACTTTACAAACATGTAACTTGTTTTTTTTCTGTTTTAAATAGGAAATAATTCACATGGTTCCCATCCCTTTTCTGACCGCCCCACTCCCACCTACCCGTCAGAGGTAACATAATAAGAGACATAATAAGAGAAATGCAATTTTAAAGTACACCGAAGGAGCAGTTCTCACTTCGTCAGACTGGCAAAAATTCTTGAGTTTCTTCTGTTTGGTCATACTGTCCATACTTCATGCAAATAAGCAGCTATCAATACAACTTGTACATTATGTCCACTTTCTACCCCAAAGGAAGCACATCTCACAGTCTGCTCTCCACCGTGTTTTTCATTTAATAACATATCATTCCACATCACTGCATGAAGAATGTCCATGTTCTCTTTAAATGCTGCACAACGTTCAACTGTATGGATGGATCGCTGTTCATTTCATCGGCCTCCTGGGAATAGGTAGTGGAGTTGTTTCCAATCTTTTTCTATTACAAACAATGGTCTAATGAAAAAACCTCATATATATATATATATATATATATATATATATATATATATATATATCACTTCTATGTATTCAGATGTACCTGCAGGAAAAAATTAGAGCCAGATCGCTAGGTCAAAGGGTACTTGCATTTGTAATCAAGATAGACACTGCCAAACTGGCCTGTGGGGGTGTGCTATTTTGTACCCTCACAATGATGGGATTCCTTCATATAAGTGACATTTCAGACACACGGAACACACCAAGTTACTGATACCCTCTCAATCTAAAAATGCTCCCCGCTTTGCTCTACCAGGAAAAAAAGTTATTTATGCGTAAAGCTGCAAATATCACATCCCTAGGGAACCTTTTCCAGCTCCCCCAGCTTTCTCAGAAGGATTTCCAGCTCTATTTCCCACCACCCCTCCTTGACTGCACCTCCTCTAGCTGCCCTGCCCTCTCCTCAGTTCCTGCCTTCCACACTGAGCTCCTTTCTGCCCCCGGACCTTTGCACATGCAGTCTGCTCTCCTGAAATGTTGCAGCTCATGACCAACCCCAGCACCACGGCCCCTACTGTATACCTGTCATCAGACTCAGCCTCGCCACCTTCAGATCTCAGGTGAACCAGGAAAGCCATCCCCACCCCAGCATTATTCACACCCTCACATTACAGGCCTCTCCTGCTCCGGCCATTCTTATCACTGCAACCGCAGTGGCCAGCTCAAAGGCACACAGGAGGCATAAAAAGCATTAGCTGAATAAATAAATGACCTTCTCTGCAGTATTTGGGTCACTGAATTCCAACTGCCCATTTGTGTATTGGCTCCAGAGTACTCCTACCAGCCACCTCAGAGTTCAACACTTCTCCACAATTCACTTCCAAAGGGAAGTGGACATTTGTACCTATCATCTACACCGGGTATAGCCACATCTGTGACCCTCTTGTATTACTGAGGTCATGAAAAGCGGCCTTAGAATATGTCTAAAAAGGTTGATATAAGAACCAAAATAAAGGGGTGTGAGTATAAGGTATTAGCGAATGTTTCTGATAAACTGTGACCTAATCAGAAGAGTCACAACCAAAGAATCCCATTTCAGGACTCCTTTCCAGTTGATGCTTCAGTCATATGTTTTAACCACTGAGTAGACCCCAAACCGAGTGAACTGGAGACAGCAATAGCCAGTTACCTTGGTGCCAGTTCTTGGTTGGTGCCCGTTATGACCTGAATTGTATCCCCCAAAATTCTTAGGGTTCAATTTCTAACCCCCAATACCTCAGAATGTGAGCAGATTGGGAGATAGGGCCTTTGAAGAGGTGATTTAGTTAAAACGAGGCCGAAGGGCGGGCTCTAATCCAAGCTCACTGGTGTCCTTATCTCAGAAGAGAAAATCAGGACCCAGACACACAGAGGGAAGAGCATGTGAAAACTGGAAGGAGATGGTTACCTGCAAGGCAAGGAGAGAGGTCTTGGAGAAAACTATCCCTGCGGACACCTTGATCTTGGACTTTTAGTCTCCAGACTAAACTTCTATGGGTTGAGCCAGCCAATCTGTGGTTGCTATAGCAGCCCAAGCAAACTAATACACTGCCCAAGTAGCTCTTGAGGAAAGGAAGGGATGTTTGCAAAGTACCCATGACCTGCCCACTGTTTCGTTTGCTTTGTTGCTCTTCACCCGAGGATCTTTTTCCATGGATTTTTAGAGAGAGTAGAAGAGAGAAGGAAAGACACAAAGAAATATTAATGTGAGAGAAACACATCGATTGGTTGCCTCCTGCACAGGGCCCGGGCCAGGGAAGAGCCTGCAACCGAGGTACATGCCCTTGGCCTGGAATCAAATCTTGAACCCTCTGTCCGCAGGCTGACGCTCTATCCACTGAGCCAAACCGGCTAGGACACCGCCCCACTCTAACTCCTAGCTGTTACCTTCTCTCGGTGCCATCCTTTTTCTTTATTTGACAGATGAGCACACTGAGGCCCAGAGCCACAGAACCAAGGGGCTGGAGCAGAACCGGAACGCAGGGCTCTCTGCTGCGAAAATAATTTTATGGTTGGGGGTCACCACCACATGAGGAACTGCGTTAAAGGGACGTGGCATCAGGAAGGTTGAGAACCACTGCCTTAGAGAATGGGGCAAGATGGCCATATTGAGCCAAACTGAAGAAGCAGATGAATTTGCATGCATTACCCACGTAACCTGATGGAAATACTGTGAAACAGATGTGAATAGGAACTCATTTGCTTTTTAATGAGCATTTGGGTCCGATCAAGACTACAAAATGCTAAACTGCAAAATGTCATCGCAATTTAAATACAACTGCCCAGTGATTGGTTCACAGAGGCACTTGGACTTGAGCTGAAAATGTATTTTCCTCTTCAGAAGAGCAGGAGTCTATTATGTAAAACAGTCAAGGAAATTTTAATTGCACCGCAGGAAGGACAGATCCTGGCCTGGCCCACGAGCCACGGAAAAACAGAGAGAAACAAAATGCGGCTGAATGCCTAATCAGCTGTCTGTCACTTTCTGAATAGTGACGGCCGTTCTAATTATTAGTCACCACACAGGGAAGGTGCAATTATGGAGCAGGGATGACTGCTTTAATTGTTGTTGTGTTAACCCACAATTCGTGAAGCCTTTACAAAAAAAAAAAAATATGACTCAGGTTCCCATAAGCTCCGGAGGGGAAAAAAAATGATTAACAGTTAAAATTCAGTGCTCCTCCCTGAAACATTTTTTTAAAAAGCTTCGAAGTTGTATTGACAGATATGACTAACAACTGTAATCACAGAAGTAAATTTAGTAAAAACGATAATTTATCTGTCACAATTTACGGAGGGCGCACAAGCAGCTCAGTAAATGGGAAGTTAAGTGAAAGCCGAGAGAGAACCCGATTTTTAATGAAATGTAGAGCATTATTAATTGGTTTCCTAGCAACAGACGGCTAAAATGACTTAACGCGTCTGCTCAATCTTATGCAAATATAAGTATTATCCCTTAAATGTTGATTATGGTTGGTCTTTTCAGATGCAAATCCAGTGTGTAAAGTGAATGTAAATGTTGATAATGCTGATACAAAAAGACCCCCCCCCCCCCATCAACATCATTCGGCTGATGCAAGCCCCAGAATTAAGAATTTTCCTCTGCCAGGCAAGCAGGCTGAGCTCAGTGGCTGACCTTCAATTTAGGAGCCAGGTGGTCACGGTTCTAGCTGGATCCCATGTGGATCAATGCTTCTCTCTCATCACTGATGCTTCTGCCTTTTTCTCTCTCTCCCTTCCTCTCTAAAGTCAATAAAAATATATTTTAAAAAATATTCCCTTTGGATCAACTGCAAGATACCTGGTCTTCCATCTTCCTTTTCCTGCCCTCTCTGTCTCCCCTTACCGATGCCCACACCCCACTGCAAGCATTAGAGAAACGAACAAAATGATATATATTAGCCTGGCTTTGCTGAATCACATTACAATTGTTTCTCGCGCTTTCAGCTTACAGCTCAATCAGAGGATGCAAGGGATTTGTCACCCCAACACAAAGAAAGGTTGGTCTGGTTGCAGGTAAAACCAGACCTTTAGATAATTCCATCAGAGGCCATGTAGACAAGCTGCCTTCAAAACTGCCAAATAAGGCACTCCTTCAACTTCCTTCTAGCCTTGACCTTCAAGAGAAGTTCAAGAGAAGTTCCGGTAACAGAGGCACCAAGAAGCAACACCTACAGAGACAGAAAGGGTGTATGTAGCCCCTCAAAATTACCATCAGCCTCCAAAGTCACTGTAATAATACACCACTCCCAGCAAAAGCAATGTGCCTGCTATGCTTTCATTTACTCATGCAACACATATTTATGGCATAACTAGTGACCCGGTGCATGGGTTTGTGCACATTTAAAGAAAATTAATTGGAAGGTGGCTTGCGGGGCGGGACTGGGCGAGATGGGCCGGACCTACCCTGGAGACAAACTCCCAAGGTCCCTCCCGGAGTCTGCGCAGTGAGCAGGGTCCCTTGGTCTGGCCTGTGGGGATCTGGCCCAAACCGGCTCTCCCACATCCCCTAAGGCAGTGGTTCTCAACCTTTCTAATGCCCCCACCCTTTAATACAGCTCCTCATGTTGTGGTGACCCCCAGCCATACTTCATAACTGTAATTTTGCTACTGTTATGAATTATAATGTAAATATCTGTGTTTTCCGATGGTCTTAGGCGACCCCTGTGAAAGTGTCGTTCGACCCCCTAAGGGGTCTTGACCCACAGGTTGAGAACCACTGCCCTAAGGGGTCCTGGAGTGAGAGAGGGCACTCTGCAAAGGTGCTGTTCTACAGGGTCTGGCCCCTACTGGGGCCAACAGTAACCTAGCAACAACATAACCCACATCAAAGGTGGAACTGCACGGCCCCATGAGGAATCAGGCTCCCTCCTCTCTGGTTTTGGGAGTGTCACCCCAGAACTGCTGCTGCCAAGTCACTGTAGCTTGGCAGCTCCTGTGTTGAGTGTCTGCCCCCTGGTGGTCAGTGCACATCATAGTGACCGGTTGGATGGTGCAAGGGATAATTAGCATATTAGCCTTTTATATATATATATATATACAGACTAGAGGCCTGGTGCACAAAACTCATGCATGGGTAGGGTTCCTAGGCCTGGCCAGTGATCAGAGCCGATCAGGGCCTTCCAGCTGCCGGCCTGGGCCTTCCTTCATTCTACGCCGCCCCCTGGTGGTCAGTGCACATCATAGCGAGCAGTTGAACACCAGAGGGGACAATTTCCATAGTAGCCTTTTATTATATAGGATTATTATATAGGATCACAATTTATCAGGCAATGACCTAGGTGCTGAACAAGGGTGAATAAGAAAAAAAAATCTCTATCTTCACCTCCTTAGTGAAGGGGGGAGAGAAGTAAGTCAAGAAACACATAAGATTTCAGAAAGTGTTAAAAAATAATAAGGTAATATAAACATTTCACCAGGCTTTGCCTTAATTCCTATTGACAAAGAGAAACATCACTGGATCCTCATTAAGCTGGGAGTCTAAAAAGAAAAAAAAAAAAGTGCTCAATAGTTTAGTTTCATCCAAGTGAAGACAAATTAAAAAAAAAGTGGCCAACCAGTCGATTCAAAAGAGGATTACCTGTTACTTGCAGCATCTAATGCCAGTTCAAGGAAGCTACATAAAATTTGGAGTTAAAAATCAACAGGTCATACATGTGATGGCAATCTGGGTTGCTAAGATGTTCCTTTTAGGCCCGGATTCTGGAGCTGCATCAGCAATACCTGGGAACTTACTAGAAATGCATATTCATGGGCACAGCCCCATATTCACTGAATTAGAAATCTGGTATTGGGCCCAGAAATCTGTTTTAATAAGCCCTCCAAGTGGTTCTATGCAAGCTAAGTTAAGAAAGACACATTTCCCAGCCAATTCAGCAAGATAGTGTGTCTCTGAGTGTATGCTTAGCACTAACATGCTGCAGATTATTTCAACCAACAGCCAACTGAGGATCGCTGCACTGTACCTTCAGCACGATGGCATACGGTCAAAATAAACACACTAATTTGTGTAAATTCCTGACACAGTAACTTTTTCCAAAGAATGCACCGCTCAGGACACAAGATGCTGATTTACTGATTTCTTAAAATAACCAATTGTTTGCAGAAACCGGTTTGGATCAGTGGATAGAGCCTCAGCCAGTGGACTGAAAGGTCCCAGGTTCGATTCTATGTGCCTTGGTTGCGGGCACATCCCCAATAGGAGGCATGTAGGAGGCAGCTGATTGATGTTTCTCACTTTCTATCCCTCTTCCTTCCTCTCTGTAAAAAAATCAATAACATATATTTAAAAAAATAACCAATTGTTTCAGCTAACAGAGAAATGAAAAGAAGAGAGTGACTCTTTAGGAAACTCAGTTGGTGTAGCTTCTGAGAGAGAGTCTGGGAATCAGTGAGCTGTGGGATCTAGTCCCTCTACCTCAGTGGTCGGCAAACTTATTAGTCAACAGAAACCAAATATCAACAGGACAACGATTGAAATTTCTTCTGAGAGCCAAAATTTTTAAACTTAAGCCTCTTTTAATGCCACTTCTTCAAAATACTCGCCCAGGCCGTGGTATTTTGTGGAAGAGCCACACTCAAGGGGCCAAAGAGCTGCATGTGGCTTTCGAACCGCAATTTGCCGACCACGGATCTACTTGGACCCATTCCAACTGTCAGGGCTCCTTCCTAAACCACAAGTGCACCCTAGGGTGGTGACTAGAAGGTCTTAGAGGAGGACTCGCTGTAAACACTCCGGAAATCCTTGCTGAATGAGTGACTCAATCGAATCCTTATATTAAGAGTGAACACTTAATCTCCTAGTGTTCCTGACAGTTAAACGAACGTTGTGTGGGCATACGTTCAACAACTCTGAATATGAAAAAAAAAAAGAATCTGGGAGATGCTTTAAACAGAAGAGTGAATCTCAAGTGAACTGGGCATTAGAATGATTTGCGATGCCCGATAAAAATGCAGATTTTGGGACCTCTTTACCAAACCTCTGACTCATGTAAATTCTGCCGCCTGTTGAATAAGCACATCTGCATGATTTGTATTTAAATTACCAACACAGTCACTTTTTCCAGAGGGTATTAATGAAAGAGGTGTTTTTTTTTTTCACTTAGGAAAATAAAGCAATACTACAGCAAAAGTACTACAAGTTCCTTTTTTTCTCTATGTGTGTGTCAAAGTTGGAGAATTGTAGTTGAGAAGAAGTCTGTGTATCTTTCATTAAAGCAACTTTTGACGAAGTTAACTTTTTCTGATTACAAAAATTACATGTCCTTTGGGGAAAAAATGGAAAAGCAAAAGGGGGTATGTAAAAATACATACAATCCTGCCAAAACCAGTTTGGCTCAGTGGATAGAGCGCGGGCCTTCGGACTGAAAGGTCCCAGGTTCGATTCCGATCAAGGGCATGTATATTGGTTTCGGGCACATCCCTAGTGGGGGGTGTGCAGGAGGCAGCTAATCGATGTCTCTCTCTCATCGATGTTTCTAACTTTCTCTCCCTCTCCCTTCCTCTCTGTAAAAAAATCAATAAAATATATTTAAAAAATATGTATATGTAAACAATCCTATCAACTGAGATTACTTAGTACATTGTATTCTTCCAGATAACTTGCTGGCTCCACACACACACACACACACACACACACACACACACACACACTTTTTATTTAAATAGTGGAGACAGAGTACACGTAGTTATTGTATAATGTATTTTTTATATCTAAAAACACTGTCAAAATCTTACTACCACTCCTTGATTCTTTTAGGTATAGACAGAGGTCTAAACATTAATTTTACTGTCTAAGAGTTGTTTTTTAATCAAGAAATTAAAATTCCACTTATGTGGCCACTGCATAAATACAAATATTTGTGCCATTTGTGTAAGTATGCTAAAAAAAAATCTCATTATTGCTTTTATTACAACAATTTAACATGGATAGTTTATTAGGAAGTTTTATTAGTTCATTAGTTCATTTTAATGAATGTATATACATTACTTGAAGGCCTGTAGACATATACTGTACACAGTGTATTAATATAACAAAGTATTTACTTTAATGACATTTATTAGACTAAGGTTTTCTAATTGAATTCAAAGGGGGCTAAAAGACTCTAATGAAATAAAATGGAGACCAAAAAAATTTTTTTACATGCCCTGAGAGTCTGTAAACTTTAATTCTATTCAACCAGGAAGTTGAAAAAAACAACACATAAATGCATTTTGCAGAGCACACACAGCATAACTTGAAAAGTAAATTCTTGTGCACTTTCTAAACAAGGCAGAGAGAACATGAGTTTCTGTGACCAGCCCACATCCCCGCTCCCTCCAGGACCCGCTACCAGAGAGCATGCAATGGCTGCCGCCTTCAGCAGCCAGGCAAACGTAAGCAAACCCTTTCATTGTTGTCTGCTTGCTCCCCCGTCTGGAAAGTGATGCTCAGAAATAATATCTGTGTGGCTGATGTCCAAGGGCCAAGTGGGAGAATACATGTGAAGCTCTAAAGTACTATGTACTCCAATGTCATCCGCGCTCCAGCTGGGAGCTAGCTCTCTGACACGGGGCTCAGTCCCCCCACCGCATCCCTTCATCTTTAGAACACAACAGATTGGCCAGGATAGAAAACGTATGCATAGTAGGCCCAAGGACAGGAAATACAGTGGTACCTCGAGATACGAGTGCCCTAACATACGAGATGTTTGAGATACGAGCTATTTTTGCTTTGAAATACGAGCAACATTTGAGATGGGAGTCATCGCACGGATCGGCCGGCTGCACGCGACCCACCAGTTTACCTCGACTCGAGCGTCTCATAGTTTCCCACGCCTCAAGGTTACGGAACGAATTAAACTCGAATCTCGAGGTACCACTGTAATTTAACCATTTACTTTTTGGCTTGAGAACTGCTTTACAACAGAATCTGACCCCAGGATTCCCCACTATGATCATGCCACGCCAAAGTGATGTATTGTGGGGATTCTGAGAGTAACAGCGTTTTGAGAGTGACGGGCATGCTCACACACTGGGCTTATCATCATCAAGTCAAAGAACCCACCGTGACCGGAAACAAAGATGCCCAGAGTTGACATCGGATATTCTGTTTTTCAAGTAACTGAACAATTTTAAGATGCCCTGACCTATCACAATAGTTTCCAAGCCAAATTACTGTGTTAAGAAAACCTTTATGCTGAAGCCAGTTTGGCTCAGTGGATGGAGCATCAGCCTGCGGACTGAAAGGTCCCAGGTTTGATTCCAGTCAAGAGCATGTATCCTTGGTTGCGGGCACATCCCCCGTAGGGGCGTGCAGGAGGTGGCTGATCAACGTCTCTCTCTCATCGATGTTTCTAACTCTCTATCCCTCTCCCTTCCTCTCTGTAAAAATTCAATAAAATATATATATTTTTTTAAAAAAGAAAAGAAAACCTTTATTGTTGAAAGTATTACACATTTAGCCCCTTTCCCCCTCCATTGATCCCTTCTGGCCTAATTATTCTTAACATTAAAAACTGCTCAATGGTTTCTGTAAGACTGGGCACCCTAAGTACACTATGACTGAACATTAGGCCTGTGATGTGTGCATTCACAAGGACTGAAAGCCCTCAGCACTGTTCTCGGTCATTTCAACACAAACATCTCCGTAAACGACTTGACTATGCACAACCTACTTCCCTCTTGGTACCCAAGGTTAGGGAAATAAGGAAAGATTGGCCAGCCCTTCCCAAAGCATGTTTTATTTCACCACAATCTTCTCTCCTTACACAGAAAATACCACAGTGTGCATTGGATGGCTGTAAAAATTTTAAATATCCTGAAAATTGTAATTACCATCTCATTTTCCTTCCCTTTTTTTCCTGTAGACAACAAGCAAAAAAGGACAGAGATTTGGTCCCTCTGCCCTGCCCTCTGCAGATACTGACAAAGCTCTGGACACAACATTCTTTTGTTCATTCAACTAATGACCAACATAAGCCTTCTCGGCACCGACCACAAATCCGCGGGGCTTACCCCAGGGCTGTATCCTACAATTTGCTAAGAGTTCTGGAACCATTCTCTTAGAGAACCAAATATTGCCTGATTTTTCTAATCTCCGGGCTGTGGCTTTGCCATGGGCATTCTTTCTCAGGGGTTCCCTCTACTGAAGCAACAGCGCGGTTCTACCATGTTACTGTCTGGTGCGGTTCTTAGGATTCCGTGCGGGGAAAAACTCAACACGGAAACCTTCCCATGTGTTGTACTGAGCAATCTCACCTGGAACACGTGTGTCCGGGCTGACCCCATGCGATATTGATTAAAAAACACAATGCCTTGCCGAGACCGGTTTGGCTCAGTGGATAGAGCGTCGGCCTGCGGACTGAAGGGTTCCAGGTTCGATTCCGGTCAAGGGCATGTACCTTGCTTGCGGGCACATCTCCAGTGTGGGGTGTGCAGGAGGCAGCTGATCGATGTCTCTCTCTCACTGATGTTTCTGACTTTCTATCCCTCTCCCTTCCTCTCTGTAAAAAATCAATAAAATATATTTAAAAAAAAAACAAAAACACAATGCCTTGATCATACTGTTCCCGTGATCCGATGTTTCTTGGCTATAACACTCCTTCGCTGGAATCCCAAGGAGAATATCATTATATATAATTTTCCTACTACCACTGATGAAATGGCAGAATAAGGGCCCGTTTTGTAAAACATGTGTGTTGCTGGT
The DNA here is from genome assembly GCA_004026805.1 of Lasiurus borealis. Taxonomy (NCBI): domain Eukaryota; kingdom Metazoa; phylum Chordata; class Mammalia; order Chiroptera; family Vespertilionidae; genus Lasiurus; species Lasiurus borealis. Next base: position 24,537 of record PVJN01010178.1, on the reverse strand, counting down.
CACCTGATTACCGTTAGAGAATACTCATTAGGGTAAACAGTATGTGGCAGCCTGGTCCTGAGAGACAGTGAGCCACGCATTCATTAAGGGAGGGAAGGAGGATCAGCAAGGCTCCCGCTAATTTACAACACCGACCGCGACGCGAAACCCAGCCGCGTTCCAGAGCCTGAACTCATTAGAAGTGCAACAGGAGAAGAGGCAGCGGGGACTGTTTTTGCTTACAGACTTGGGGCCCGGTGGGGACAGAGGATCAGGATCCCCGGGGCTCAGGGCGAACCGGGGCGGCCCATAAAGATTTCAAAAGAGTCTGCTTCAAGGCCGAGGAAGGATTCTTGAGGGCGGCGAGGCGAGGATTAACTGAAAGTTATAAAGTGCAGTGAGCGCGGAGGCCATTTGAGCTCCGCATAAGGAAGCAATTCCCAGCCACGATTTTAATTAGGAGCCCGGAGTGATGTGCTTGCTGTGTGATGCTGGCCCTGGGCCGGTACCAGGATGCAGGACGGCCCCGCCTCCATCTGCGGGAGCACTGAGTGCAGGTGACACAAATGTACCCGGGACCAAGGCCGGCCATCCTCCCTTCTTTGTATGCCCCCCCCCCCCCATGCAGGTGAAACTTCCCAAATAGAATACCCGTGTATGGTTAGCTCTCGATTCATAGTCAATTGACAAGCCATTGACAAAACCAAAGAGCCTCCATCTCCCTCCCTCACCCCCCAACCCATCTCTCCCACACATGGCACTTCCGGTGGTGCTACACAAGAATCTCAACGGATATGCACGGAACCCCGGAGAGAATCAGCGAGTGGAGGAGAGGAAGCAGCCACCGAAAGCAAACCCTGCTTTTAACCACGGGGGCAAACGCCCAAGCAAGCAAGGCTGGGTCTCCCCTTTCCAAAAAAAAAAAATGTCACCCTCCAATCCTCTCAAACTGTTTATTCCTCTCTGTTTTATCAGCTGATTCATAAAAATGGGAGGTCCGTGTGGCTTACCAAACACTCCGCTAAAAGGACAAATAGTCCCATAAGCAGCCCGGACTGCATTATCACTTCTCATTCACCCCGGGGATCAGACTGGTCTCCGGCCGCCAGCTGTAATCGGCCGCCTGGAAGACATGAGAGTTTTAATTGAGAACGGTTGAAAGGGGGAGAGAGGTGAACTGCGAGATAATGAAGGGCCACCGGGATGACACAGAGCAGGGGACCGCCAGGAGGAAGGACATTCGAGAATCACAAGAGCACCTGCCGTCTGGATAAAGAGGTGAGATAGCGAGAGGGTGACACAGACAATGTACGAGGTGTGTTTACTTTCTAAAATCGGCCAGAAAAGGAAACAGACATTTTCTTCTCCTCTGGCCCAGGCAGCAATGCTTTCAGGACCTGGTTTCCAACCTGCTATTGATACCAGAGTTCAGCTTCAATTGGGAGATAAATGGACTTTGGTGCACCAGCCTCGGAACTATGTGCTGTAATGACTCCTTCCTGTGGTCTCCCAGCACCCCGCCTCCCCATTCGGCCTCACTCACCAGGTGCCAGCCACACAAAACTCCCTGGTAGAAACTCGCTGGTTTCTGCCTCAGGGCCTTTGCACCTGCTGCTCCCTCTGCCAAGAACTGACTTCTGGAGGGTCTCGTGCGTCACTCTGGTCTCAGGGTGGATGTCACCTCTTCAAACGGGCCTTCTCGGACCCTAACAAAATTCATCTGCAACTGCCTGGTTTATTTCCTCCTTAACACGTAGGCCTGTCAGAAATGCTCTCTTGTTCATTTATTTGTTTAATGGTACGTCACCCATCTTTTCACTAGACCCCAAGTTTTCCTGAAATTGGGAGTTTAATCTCTTGCTCACTGTCCTCTACTGAGGACCTGGCATGTAGTGAGCTCTCAATATTGTTTGTCCCAAAAAGAACTTTAACAAACATATGGGACACTACCTCTTTTTTTTTTTTTAATTTGGAGATTTCTCCATGATAAAAAGCATCGACATCATATCCCATGAAAACCTTTAACATATATGCTTTTAAATTCCGGAGGCAGGTCTGTTACTGTTTTAAATTTGCCAGTAATTCCCTTTCGCTGAAGAAATACAACATGACTCTGGTTCCTCAGGACCCCCCAAAAGAGCCCAGTCTAAAATGATTTCTATTTGGGGGCCGATAATGACAATGTATAAGCTCCATGGTTATAGAATTTCTCAGGGATATGAAAACAGAGGATTGAAACATGTGTATACTAGTACAGTGGTACCTCGAGATACGAGTGCCCTAACATACGGGATTTTTGAGATACAAGCCGTCGAGCGAGTGATTTTTGCTTTGAAATACGAGCAACAGTTGAGATAGGAGTCATTGCGAGGATCGGCCGGCTGCACACGACCCACCAGTTTACCGCAACTCGAGCGTCTCATAGTTTCCCACGCCTCAAGGTTATGGAACGAATTAAACTCGTATCTCGAGGAACCACTGTATATGTGTTTGTGTGTGTGCAGGTTTGTAACTCTAAGAGTACACTGTCCAATCCTTGTTTATACTATTATTTATCATCTTCTATTTTGTATTATAGTCAGTTATATGCATATTCTCTCTCCTGGGTTTTAAGTACCTTGAGGAGTAGGCCTCGGGTCCGATTCTTCCTACCTCCCGCACAGGTGCCGTATACAGGACAGGCCCACAATAGACACTGCCCGCACGCATGAGTGACACTTCCTCTGCTGCTCAGAAGGAAGCAAACGGAATTATCCTGTCTGCAGTTAACAACTTTTCTAAGTGATGACTGGGTAAGGCGAAGGCACTGATGTTTCCTTATAAAATAATGTCATCATTTTCTACTGAGAGATAACAGGCTACTTGAAACACAAGACAGGCCCATGTTGCACACACAAGGAGACACCAGCGCGGGTGACAATGAAACATGGGAATTTCAACACGGCAAGTTCCAGGCCCAATGTCTGTGTCCCCCCAAACTACAGGGTCCTCTCTCCTCCACAGGCTGCCTACCTACCAACAGGACTGCGTTGCTCCTACAAACACTAATGAAAAGGCAGCTAGGAGACAGCCTTCGCCATGTGGCGCGGAGTTTACTGTTCCAGCTGCAGGGGCTGCCACATGTTACGAGTTTTACAAGTGTTCTTATGTCGGCTAATTGCTTCTCAGAGCAAACGGCGCCCTGCCACATGCTTGTAGCTGCATGTTTTAATCAGAACGGGCCCGGATTTATAGTAAAATAACTCGACTCGGGACTTCCTGCCAAAACCTTATCTGATGCACACCCACCCCCACGCGTGGACATCTGGGGTCGGTGTTTGTAGGGAGCTGTGCTGAAGAACGTGGAGGAGACGTTTGCGAGGGCGAACCGAGAGCTTCAAAAGGAGCGATTACTTTTTAAGTCTGATCAAGCGCAAAGAGCGTTCACTGTAACATGCCTCCTGAACCCTCCTTTTCCGAGTGACGTTTACGGCAGCCCCCAGAACAGACCGCTTATAAACACCCCGGTGGGATGCTGGCGAAGTAGGTGGTACCCCCATAAACCCGCTGTGTTTCTCCGCGTCTCTAGGTGGAGGGAGGTTATCCGCAGATTCATCTCCCGTCCTCTTCCTGTCTCCGCATCTTGTGCTGTGGTGCTGGCTTTCTGATTTTAAGCAGCCCCCGTGTGGTGAGGTTTCCGCAAGCTGCTGAAACTGGCCAGCGTACAGCCACCTTTTCCCGTCCTCTTCCGTTTCAGGAAAAACGCGCACTTTCCCGCAATGTATGGAGAGCGCTGCCAGTCTGCGCGGTGCTATGGGAGCCGAACAACAGAACGACAACAGAGCTCCGGGTCTGAGCAGGACTGATGACTATAAGCATCAGGTACTGTGCCCAACAGCCCGCATTTTTCATTGCACGTAGGCCTTACGACTCACTTTACTTTACAGATGAAGACGCTGGGACGGAGGGAATGTGAGAGATGTGTTTGAGGAGGACAGCTAAAAATAAGGGATATATATATTTTAAATATTTTATTTTTGATTTTTCACAGAGAGGAATGGAGATGAATAGAAACATCGATGAGAGAGAGAGACATCGATCAGCCGCCTCCTGCACACCCCACACTGGAGATGTGCCCGCAAGCAAGGTACATGCCCCTGACCGGAATCGAACCCGGGACCTCCCAGTCCGCAGGCTGACGCTCTATCCACTGAGCCAAACCGGTCTCGGCTAAGGGATAGATTTGAGAAAGGAACCCAGTTTTCCTAACTGTACGTCCACTACACTAAACTTTTTCCTTCTCTGGTGATTTCTTTTAAAAAGACACACACACACACACACATATATATATATGTATAGATAGATAGATAGATAGATAGATTTCAGAGAAGGAGGCAAAGGGAGAAAGGGAGATAGAAACCTCAATGAGAGAGAATCATTGATCGGCTGCCTCCTGCACGCCCCCTACTGGAGACCAAGCTTGCCACCTGGGCATATGCCCTGACCAGGAATGAAACGGTGACCTCCGGGTTCACAGGTCGATGCTCAAACACTGAACCACCCTGGCTGGACCTCGTGTGATTTCTTAAATGGAAAGCTGACCTCCCTGAGAGGGAAAATACAGTGGTACCTTGAGATACCAGTTTCATTCGTTCCGTAACCTTGAGGCGTGGGGAACTATGAGATGAGACGCTTGATTCGCGGTAAACTGGTGGGTTCTGTGCAGCCGGCCGATCCGAGCGATTACTTCTATCTCAAATGTTGCTCGTATTTCAAAGCAAAAATCGCTCGCTCGACGGCTCATATCTCAAAAATCTCGTATGTTAGGGCACTCGTATCTCGAGGTACCACTGTACATGACATAGACATGTTCAAGGAGCTGGCCCGTGCCTGTCCAGCAAGGATGAGCCGAGAAACAGTGGTGCGTTTGAAATCAAGATAGAAATAACACCTCCAGTGAGGTAGGTGTCACGGGGTGCCTGGAGCAGAGAGTTGGATATACGGTAGGTCTGCACAGCTCAAACCCACCAACGCTTCGTGAGTACCTGCCATACACTGGCCACTGCCGTCTACGCCAGAATCTGGGAGGCAGCAGCGGCCTTGTCTCCAGGGGTTTGCAGGCTGGTTAGGGAGAGAGACCGGTAGGGACAGCAGATAAAATACAGTGGTACCTCAAGATATGAGTGCCCTAACATACGAGATTTTTGAGATACGAGCTGTGGAGTGAGCGATTTTTGCTTTGAAATACGAGCAACAGTTGAGATAGGAGTAATCGTGCGGATCGGCCGGCTGCACATGACCCACCAGTTTACTGAGACTCGAGCGTCTCCTAGTTTCCCACGCCTCAAGGTTACGGAACGAATTAAACTCGGATCTCGAGGTACCACTGTACTTCATGAAAAGCCTCAGTACTGACACAAGTTGTCCGGGCACCGGGCTGTGATGCTGAGGGCCTGTCTGAGGCTCCCCTCGGTGCCAGGTCTGCAGCTGGGCCTGCGGGAATGGCCGTGAGCTGCCAGCACAGGCTGGAGGGCCGGAGCTAGATGGCTGTCCACACTGGACATCTGTAGGAGAAGATGGAGGCCAGGAAGGAGCCATGGCGAATGCCACACGTCTGCTCTGGGGTGGGCCCTGTCTGTGCAAAAGCACGTTACTGTCCAGCAAGCTGATGCCATCTTACTGCTGGCGCAGCTGAGGCATAGAGGAGGACGGTGACCAGCCTGAGACTCAGGACATCCCTCCCAAAGCCGCAGCAGAGAGCTGTCCCGCCTGGCCGCTCGGGGTCCCACCGGGTGACAGGACAGCGACCTCTCCCAGCTCCGCGGGAAGCAGGAGGAGGCTGCACTGGAGCCTGAGGCTGCCGAGATGGAGCATCTTCTCAGCGGCCCATGCCACCCCGCCAAGTGTCCCTCTGTCCTGCCAGGCCCTGCACAAGCCTGTGACATCCCAAACCGAGTGGGCGAAGCCTACAGGGGCCAAAGTGCCAGCAGCACTTTGCCCGTCACTCATCCCGGCTCCTCCCCAGCATCCATCACCAGCAGCAGCAGCAGCTCTTCTTGCAAGTCCCTGTCTCCCTGGATGGTGGCCGAGATCTCAGGTGAGTTACGCATGTGCGTTACTTGCGTGTCCCCAAGACTTGGAGGCAGGTGCTTGTGGAACCCCCACCTCTTCGCTGTGGCTGTTTCTCAGTGGTTACCGGCTGAGTGGCGTCTGCTGTGCCCCCGGGAACTCAGGAGGGCCACGGGGGGCCTTCAGACGCTGGCAAATGGGAGTGACGTGGCGACACGCAAGACGCTATTCTGTCCGTAGCTTGGGAATGAAGAGCAGCTGAGGACTGGCGGAGGGGGGCGCCGTGACTAGTGTTAACCAGCACAGTGGCACCTCGAGATACGAGTGCCCTAACATACGAGATTTTTGAGATACGAGCCATCGAGCGAGAGATTTTTGCTTGGAAATACGAGCAACAGTTGAGATAGGAGTGATCGCGTGGATCGGCCGGCTGCACATGACCCACCAGTTGACCTCAACTCGGGCGTCTCATAGTTTCCCACGCCTCAAGATTACGGAACGAATTAAACTCATATCTCGAGGTACCACTGTATTTATTTAGAACTTATCGGGCCCTCTTTTAAGAACCTTGGATGTATTGATTCACGTAATTGTCTCGACAACCTATAGGGGTAGATACGATCATGATTCGTTTCCCTCATCATTCCACACCTGGCCCAAGGTCATGCAGCAGTAAGTGGTAGAGCCAGAGTTCAGTTTGGGGCAATCCCACTCAGAACTCACCATCTTCACAGCTACCTCAGGAGAGACCCACGTTCCAGAACCATCCCTGCTACGTGCGACAAGCCAAGCAGGTGTCGCCTCTCGGTGGGGCTGCCGTGCTTCTCACAGAAAGAGAATGACATACAGACAGGACAGCACAGCTTCCCCGAATCCTGATGCCGGTGGCAGCCACCATGGAAATACTGTAAGAGCCAGGGGCTCCGCACAGACCCAGCCACGCCGGAAAGGCGCCGAGAACCAGTTAACAACGGCCTCGATGCGATGCGGCGGCATCGCTTCAAATCCAACCTACTATTAATTAATTTACGTATTGCCACCGGGGAGGTGGCAGCTGGTATTAAGTTAGATTAAATTACGGAGAAGCTTTGGCGTTGCTGTGACTATTTCAACGGTAATTATTAAGTTGCTCTGCCTTCCCTCCCTAATAAAAGCCCTTTATTCTCCTTCTCAGAACGTTCGCTGTTCACCTGTCGCTCGCGTCTTTTGACAGGCGTGACAAGCTTTTCAGAGCAGACGAAAGACACTTTTCAAAGAGAACAAGGAAATCTTGATTTGTAAATCCTAGGAGGCTTCCCATCCAAACTCGGATCTCTGAAGAATATTCACTTCCCATTTTCTCCAGAAAGCGCCCCGCGTCTCACTGCTGTGCTGAGTATATACAGTGGTACCTCGAGATACGAGTTTAATTCGTTCCGTAACCTTGATCGCGGTAAACTGGTGGGTCGTGTGCAGCCGGTCGATCCGAGCGATGACTCCTATCTCAACTGTTGCTCGTATTTCAAAGCAAAAATCGCTCTCTCGATGGCTCGTATCTCAAAAATCTCGGATGTTAGGGCACTCGTATCTCGAGGCACTTGTACTTGCCAAGACTGACAGGCTCTGAGGAACTAGGGGTGTCGTGAACAGGGAAGGGGGCACTGGATGAGGAGTCCGCAGACCTGCCTCACTCCCAGGCCAGCCTCTCAGGCGTCTGAGAACTCCCCTTAGCGTCCACATCTGGACCACAGGCACCTGCTCCACCTGCCTCCGGAGCAGGCGCAGAGCGGGCCGGAAGCTGAGAGGAGGAAACATACGTGAAAGCGGCATGGAAAGGACAAACCTCACAAGTGCGAGCCGATTCATGAACTAGTTTGCCCAACACTGGACCATTTTATTTAATATCTAAATGAGTCGAGGCCGGTTTGGCTCAGTGGATAGAGCATCGGTCTGCAGACTGAAAAGGGGTCCAGATTCGATTCTAGTGGAGGGCATGTACCTTGGTTGCGGGCACATCCCCAGTGGAGGGCGTGCAGGAGGCGGCTGATTGATGTCTCTCTCTCATTAATCTCTATCTCTCTCCCTCTCTGTAAAAAAAGCAGTAACATACATAAAAATAATAATATTTAAATTATTAACAGATTAATTAGGTTGTGGTAGACCTAACGGGGCAGGGCTGGGTCACTACCCAGAAGGCCCAGCTCTGATGACCTCCTGTCCTGCCACTCTTGCTTCAGACCGAGATAAATTGCCCAACTGTCTCTAGGGACACCTGATCCTAGTTCAGATTCTGCCACTGAACCTGCTTGAGAGAGATCCTGACTGCTGGGGACCTGAGGCCTGTGGATTTCTGTTCCACCCCCAATGAAAAGCTGCGACAACATTACCCGAGAGCTTCTAAAACTGCATGCCACCAACGGGTTTCACCCACTGAGTCTAGGCTGTCATGGCCAAACCTTTCTTCCTAAAAAAAGACCAAATGGCTGAGACCAGTTTGGCTCAGTGGACAGAGCGTCGACTTGTGGACTGAAAGGTCCCAGGTTTGATTCCGGTCGGGGTTATGTACCTTGCTTGCAGGCACATCTCCAGTGTGGGGTGTGCAGGAGGCGGCTGATCGATGTCTCTCTCTCATCGATGTTTCTGACTTTCTATTTCTCTCCCTTCCTCTCTGTGAAAAATCAATAAATTAAAAAAAAAAAAAAAAAGACCAAGCCATGGAGCCTTAAGTTGTTGCATTTCCTGTTGCCCTGCACTCAGAAACTCATTCATTCAGAGACTCATTCATTCAATAGATTCATTGAGGACCATCGAGACCCCTGCCCTTAAGGAGCTCCCAGTGGCACAGGAGGCCCAGCCCTGGGGACAAACACAGGCCTTCGGAGAGGATGCTGCGGGATGGGGAGGTACAGGTCCCCGCTCTTTCAGGACAAGGAAGGAGGTAGGAAGGAAGACCAAGAAAGGCTGAAAGCTTCTAGAAAGGCTGAATGAAGTCACTTAAAGTCTCAGTTGCCCAGAAAGCAGGCAGAAAGCAACATGGTTGAGATGTCAAAAGAGAAGAGCAGCCACAGTGACACAGATACGCATCAGCCTGCTTTCACTGCTGTCTGAAACACGTGCCTCCTGGCCCCCGGCCCGCACCCACTGCAGCGCTGACGCAGGGCTGGCGGGGAGAGCGCACGCGTGCCCTTCGAGGCTCTCCAGGTGATTTTAATATCCGGCCCCCAGTAAATTCCGTGGGCGCTTGCAATATTGTTCCCATCACGGAACAACACAGGACACGATATTTATACAACACACGGAATCGAAGTGGAGGTGATCTGGCAACACCTACGTGGGGACTGGTTAAAAAAAAAAGGTTCCCCTTCTTTACATTACATTTCTACAGTAAGAAAAATAAAACGCCAGGGAAGATATTAATCTTTTGCAATCCCTCAGTTCAAGAAATGTAGAAAGGGAGCCACAGTTTGTCCTGTTAGGACTTTTCGAAGGGTTGTGGGCAATATTGAATGCTTTGGCCCAGTGAGAGACTCACAGCCTAGACTCGGTGGGTGAAACCCGTTGGTGGCGTGCAGTTTCAGAAAGCTCTCGGGTGATGCTGTCGCAGCTTTTCATTGGGGGTGGGACAGAGATCCACAGGCCTCAGAGATGTCTCTGTCGCCACAGCTCGGATCCTGTCCCAGTGAAATCCCCAGAAAGGCGATCTGGGCGCAGCTCAGGGGCACGTGACTTGGAGAAAATTTCGGTTCACAAACAAGACGAACAAGCGGTTCCCACATGGGCAGCCCGGACACCGGAGGAGAAGGTCGCAGGGAGGACCTCTGAAAGGCCCGGCTTGCTGAGCCCTGGAGGTGGAGCCCCAGAACCTGCCCCGTGTCCTGTAGGTACACACGGGGCGATGCCAGAACATTCCTGGAAGGTGCTGGTCAGAGGCCAGCGCCACTCCCCCCAGGCCCGCTTCCTCAGTAAAAGGCTGTATTGAGAGTCCCATCGAGCGAACTCCAACAAGACCCTCCATTCAACTGTTACGTTATAGTATCTGCAGACCCAAGGTCAAGCCAGGCGTTTTCTCTGCAGCGTGCCTGCGACTACGAGGCACAGGCCAAACTAAGAATGTATTTTTATTTTTTAAAATACATTTTTACTGATTTCAGAGTAGAAGGGAGAGGGAGAGAGAGAAATTTCCATGATGGGAGAGCGTAATGGACTGGCTACCTCTTGCACGCCCCACACTCGGGATGGAGTCTGCAATCCGGGCACGTGCCCTAACCAAGAATCGAACTTTACCTCCAGGGTCATAGGTCAAACACTCAACCGCTGGGCCAAGCCACTGAGCAATAATACATTTTTAAAAGTCCCGAATTTTGCGTGTGGCCATATAAAGTAAGTTCAGCAGTTATTCTGAACTCACCCGCAGAAAGATAACACAAGTTCCAATGCTGGGTGCCTGACGGATAAATACCCATAGTCCTCTCCATTTTTGGCTTTCTGACTTTTGACCTTAGCCTGAACTAAGAAACAATTTTTTAACATTTCAACTCGTATACCTACACATGGAACACTGAGAGAAAGAAAAGAAACTTTCACAAATACTGTTTTCTAACTTTTTCATTTTAAAAAGAAGACAAAAGTGATACTGGTCATGATATACAAGCTATTACTGAGTTTACAGTTAGAGAAAACACCCCAGTCAGAAAAATACTGGTTACCTATATTACAGTATATAAGCACAGTGAAATAGGACGTAGCCATTAAAAGAATGAGGCGGATGTACCCCTGATACGAATAATGTCCAAGGTAGATAATGAAACGAGAGAAAATTACTTTTAAAATGGTCGGGTTCGCTTCTGCAGGATGCTCCAACATGTTTTCCCTCTTCTTTGTGAACAGGGAAAAAGAAAATAGCCCAGAAAGAGAGTTTCTGAAATGTTAATGGCCACAAACTTACGCGGGGAGCTTGGTGAAATTCCGGGGTGCCATCGCTGGGGGTTCCGCAGCGACAGCCGCTAGGCCACAGCTGCCACCCGTGGAGCGATGCTTCCGGGCCAGAGGCAGTATTCGCTGGCGGGAGCCCCGCTTTGGAGGAAGACCGGGAGCTGTCTCCCAGGGCAGAAATGAGTCCTAAGGGCCGTGGAGGAGGTGCCCCCTAGGTATTCCTGGGGGAGCACATGAGGCCTTTCTACTGTGCATCTTTCCTTTTGCCCCCCTCCCCTCACTCACCCCTATGTTTAGCAGCGAGCAGAGATTAAGAGGCCAAGCACAGAACAAAGTCCTGGTGTCGAAATGAAGCTTCTCCCTGCGTTTGCCCCTCGGAGCCAGAGTGCGTCTCAGGAGGCCACCCAGGACCCTGCTCGCTCGAGAGCCCTTATTCCACAGAAACGGCTCCTCTTTGGGGCAGGACGGTAACAGCCCCGGATGCAGTGTGGCCGGCAGAGCGCAGGCCAGATTTCAGCACCCCGTCCCCTCCTAGGCACGGGTATGCAGTGAGCAGCCTGCACGGCTGTACGGGATGTAACCCAATTCACTGCGGTGGCCAACCCGGTCTTACTCTGTGTGTTTGTTGTTGTTGTTGTTTTTAATATATTTTATTGATTTTTTACAGAGAGGAAGGGAGAAAGATAGAAAGTCAGAAACATCGATGAGAGCGAGACATCGATCAGCCACCTCCTGCACGCCCCCCACAGTGGAGATGTGCCAACAAGCAAGGTACATGCCCCCGGCCAGAATCGAACCTGGGACCCTTCAGTCTGTAGGCCGACGACCTATCCACGGAACCAAACCGGTCTCGGCTTATTCTGTGTTTTAATAAACATCACAGGCACCGTGTGCAAGCAGAGAAAGCACCATGGTGGGCGTCAGAGAGCTCTCCATCCCCATCCGGCTACATGGCTGGGATACAGTCCCCGGGCCATGGCCTGCGGTCTCCTTAGAGACTGGCTGACCCTCGGTCTAGCCTGTGGGGTCTTCCTCACCTTCCACCACCCCTCACTTCCTCCTCCACATCCGCCTGCCGGAAACACGCCACCTGCACAGGCCACCAGGCTCTGTTCTGTGATGCCTCGGGCCTCCGAGGAGAGCTGTTCCCTGCTTGGAAAGCCCTTCCTGACACAAGTGCGTTTCACTAACCGGTCCGTTTCCTTTAAGGTCCAGCTCCGGCTCTCTCTTTCTCTGGATAAGCCTTCCCTGGCTCCTCAGGTCCTGGTCCCCACCACTGCACCTTGGACAGACACTCCTCCTCAGAGCAGCTGTTCCCCCGAACTGGGGTTCTCAGCTGGAGAGTCTGTCTCCCCATCACAGGCAGGGACCACCGCCTGCAGAGACCATGTTCCACTGGCCACAGTGTATGTAGCAGGAATGAATCAACGGCAAGACTTCTACCCTCTGCAGAAGCTGCTGACCGTGTCCCCCTGTATCAGGAGAGGAGACATTACCTGTATCTATATGTCCGGTCTCTGGAACCACAGACAGATGCTTTTAAGTTAAGAGAAAATGGCATTATCCCTAAAAGGCCTCTACGGTGTATTCTCATCAAGGCAGCCCTTCGAAAACATAAGCCGGGTCTTGTTTAATTATTTTATTATCTGTCTTTACTCCTACAATGTAAGCTCCAGAAGGGCCGTCAATTGCACTCACGGCTGAATCCCCTTCACCTAAAGCACTGCCTGGAACCTAGACGATGCTCTGTAAGAAAAGAAAAAGATGTTGCATGAAGGACGGAGTAATACACGAACACGTGAAGATTAAAGGTGCCGGATGTGGGTGAGGGAGTGAGTGAGTGAGAAGGGAAAGATTTTGAAACAGATTCTGTGCTGCTAAGCATGTTTACAAACTGTTTTATGATCGCTAATTAGCTTTTCTAAACCACATCCCCTCGAGTACAGGCAGGCCTATCCTCCCAAGTTTAAGATAAGGGAATTCAAACCCAAGGTCACACAGCACATCCACTTCCCCTTCCATGTGCTAAGCTCTGAGCTGTTAATAAGAGTGAGATTAAAGATACTGATGATTGGTAAAAGGTTGTAATATTAGAGGAAACATCAGTAAGAGTTCAGGGCGTGGCACCAAGAGAGCTTTGCACATACTCTCAGCGCACTGCTTCAAAGAAGAGCAGACTGTTCTGTCCGGAATTGTACGTTTTCAGGGTGTGTACGCTGCGTTATTCCGTCATGAGTTTCCACAGCCCTGAGAGGCACACGTGTGCAGGGAACAAGGAGAGCTGCAGTCTAGCTGCAGCATCGCAGGCCCAGCTGCCAATCAGCAGTGACACGGCTCTGTCACACGGAGGTTGGGCTCACGCAGCACAGGGCCTGCACGGGCGCTTACAGGGAGCACGCAGGCGGAAGAGAGAGGAGACTAAAACACCAGCTAAACAAGGAAAGGACAGAGTTCATCCAATAAACCATAGGCTGACATCAAAAATAAAGAGAGAGATATACAATCATAGCAGCAAAAATGCTCATGCATATTACAAATGGGACTCTAAATTATACTTCTCTCTCTACCCTCATAAAATAAAGGAAATGGGCAGATGAAATAAAGAGTCCTAATCTTTCCATTTCAGTTTTGTTTTTTTTTTTAAATCAAAATGAAATTTGCTGAACCCTGGGTCTGGGTGGCTTAGTTGGTTCGAGTGTTATCCTGTACATCAAAAGGGTGAGAGTTTGCCAAGACCGGTTTGGTTCAGTAGATAGAGCGATGGCCTGTGGACTGAAAGGACCCGGGTTTGATTCTGGTCAGGGGCATGTACCTTGGTTGCAGGCACATCCCCAGTGGGGGCTGTGTAGGAGGCAGCTGGTTGATGTTTCTCTCTCATCGATGTTTCTAGCTCTCTGTCCCTCTCCCTTCCTCTCTGTAAAAAATCAATAAAAATATTTTTTTTAAAAAAAAGGATGAGAGTTTGATTCCCAGTCAGAGCACATACCTAGGCTGCAGGTTCAATCTCTGGTCAGGGCATGTGTGGGAGGCAACCAATTGATGTCTTTCTCTCACATTGATGTTTCTCTCTCTCTCTCTCCCCTCCCTCTCCTCTCCTCCCCCACCTTACCCTCTTTAAAAAATCAATAAGAGCATATCCTAGGATGAGGATTAAAGAAAAATTAAATTTGTTGAAAAATCAGAGCTGGTTTCCCAACATAAGACCAAGAAGGGAAGAGTATAATGTACATTTTGACTCAAATTTTGGTTTGTCATTTTCAATTTACTTTTTAAGAAATGTTTTTCATTGGTTTTTGAGAGAGAGAGAGGGAGAGAGTGTGAGAGAGAAACATCAATGTGATAAACACTGATTGGCTGCCTCCACCCAAACCTGACTGGGGACCAAACCCACAGCCTCTTGGTACACAGGGACATGCTCAGTTCACTGAGCCACACTGGCCAGGGCTCAGTTTACTTTTATTTAGTTGGGGAAAAGAGACCAATCTCTCTTCTGTTTTAACAGTTAGTTTCCACTAAAACATAAAAATACACTGACAATGGGAGAAGGAAAGAGGTCACAGACTGCTGAACGGGGAATGGAGGAACCAGGAACGTTCGGAAGAGAGCCCGCCCTCTATAGTCCTTCAAGGGCCGAGCACAAGGTAACTACAACATCTGGGCCCTGGCAGGGCTCGAGGCTTCCGGTGTGAGATCTCAGCTTCTCTGGGTACCGAGGGTCGGCACCATGGGGTCAAGCCTCCCAAAATACTAGAAGCAAATAGGAAACCATATTGAAAAGGAGACAAGGAAAACCCGAAGCTGGGGATGAATTATACCCCGACCCTGTGGCTTAATCACTCACTCAGATTCCACCCCATAGAATGGCAGATGAGGCGTTTCTTTTTTTTTCTATTCTTTTTTTAAAAAATAATATATTTTATTGATTTTTTTACAGAGAGGAAGGGAGAGAGATAGTTAGAAACAATGATGAGAGAGAGACATCGACCAGCCGCCTCCTGCATGCCCCCTATTGGGGATGTGTCCCCAACCAAGATACGTGCCCCTGACCAGAATCAAACCTGGGACCTTTCAGTCCCCAGGACAACGCTCTATCCACTGAGCCAAACAGGTTTCAGCATGAGGCGTTCCTTAACATTTAGCATGGCAGTGTCTTGTCGACATACAACAAACCATAACAAAACTGACAATGATTTGTTACTAATTCATCTACAGAGGTGCACGAAAAGCGATCTGAAACTTTCACCATATTAACTTGGTAGAACAGCTTTACAGAGGTCGAGTTCATGCAAAATCCACCTATTTTTAAGCGTGCAGTTTGATGAATTTTGGCAAATATATACAGTTGTGTGACCACGATAGCAATAAAGAAATAAGAAAGAGAATATTCGCATCACTTCCCCCAAATTCCCTGGTGCCTCTTTGTAGTCAAGCCCCTTTCTCCATGCCAGGCCTCAGGCAACCAGATCTCTCTCTCTTTAAAAAAAAAAAATATTTTATTGATTTTTTACAGAAAGGAAGGGAGAGGGATAGAGAGTTAGAAACATCAAAGAGAGAGAGACATCCATCAGCCGCCTCCTGCACTTCCCCCACTGGATGTGCCCACAATCAAGGTACATGCCCTTGACAGGAATCAAACCTGGGACCTTTCAGTCCGCAGGTTGATGCTCTATCCACTGAGCCACACCGGTTTTGGCTCAGGCAACCAGATCTCTTGCTGTGGCTTTGCCTTTTCTAGAACTTCATGTGAACAGAACCATGCAGTGTGCAGACTGTGTCCCGTCTCTTTCACTTAGCACGGCAGTTTTGAGACACACGTGTGCTGCTGTGGGGGTCAGGGGTGCCACACATTTTTACTGCTGAGTAGTATTCCGTTTCTTCCTGTTGCTTCCACCTGCTTCCTAGAAGCCCCACCACAATCCCTCTGCTAACATCCTAAATGTCATTTCCCTACATTCCTTGATTCTGTCCTCCGAAGAAATGTCAATATGGCTGTGGTCACATGGCCAGGACAAAAACATCTCCTGTCAGGAGGGTCACGATCGTCACAGCCAAGGAAAACTGGAGCAACAGCTGGAAATAACCAGCCACGCTGGAGAAAGGCAGGCCGGAGGTGAGAAGCCACATCCCGCGAGATCTCCCGACTGTCAGACACTGAGTTAGAGAAAGCTGCTTCCTCACCCGTCAGCCGATCAGTGTTTGTGCATTTCAGGTACAATGACACACCTGGCCGTTGCGAGGGCTGCATGAGGCACCCGCAGGGCGTGTGAAGTTTCAGGATATTTAGCTATTTCACACGATTGGGTTTTCGGATAACTGAAACTGATCTTAAGTGCCGTTAATTACTAATTAACTACTGAAAGGGTACTAATTCCATGCCTTATTAAACAGTCTACTGCACATAATGAGCTGTTTACTTGATGCAGAATCAGCATTATGAACAGTCCGATGGTGCTGAGCTCTGGAACAGAGGTTAGCAGACGTGGGTCTCCCTAATCTAAGTGGCCCCCAAATAGTGATTCAAAGTGGAACTTTACATCTTCGTTCTCTGTTAACTGGCAACCTTGATACTGCTGCTATGTCCTAGCTACTAACCTGCCTCTATTTTCCCTTTAAAAGAAATTAATCATAAAATAGCTCCATGATACAGAAAAGTCTTAGAAAAATAAGTATTTTCCCTCTGACTTTGAAACTGTTCACAATTGCTACGTGTCAGGACATTTTTCAATACAGTAAAAAAGTAGCTTTTTTGGTGAATTTCCCTTTCTTTTATTGCTGTGCAACTGAGTTTGCCCATGTGAGCACGCATGTATTTGGGAATGTCACTTTGATGGCCTTTTGTTCAATGCGTTGTTTAGGCTGTTTTAGATGCTGATGAGAGGAGCCAGTGATTGTACCAGATATTGAACCTATCCCATGGCGTCATCACTCAGGTAGGATATTTCTGATTCCTCGCTACTGTACATGGACTTCAGGGAACGTTCTACGCAGGTCGTCTAACTTCCTGACGTTGAACCTGCTCAGAAAGCACAGGTGAGCATTATCTGGCTTGAAAGTGATCTGTGATATCATCAGAATGAGGCCTAAGAAACTGTTCTACTCATTCATCCATTTCTCCATCCATCCACTCAAAACACACTTACCCAATTCCTACGTGACATTAGAGACCTTTTTCTTTTTTTTAAGTAAAATAAGTTAAGAAGATCGAGACATGGTCCCTGCCCCTCCTACGGTCACACGCTGGCAGGAGACATCCTTGCTGCACTTGAAACACAGAGAGCTGACTAAGGAGCAGGGCGAGAGTCTGGGATTTGGTGCCACACTGCGCAGCCGCCGCCTGCAACTTGGAGCCTGTCTGGCTCTGCGGGGAGTTTAAAGACAGGGAAGGCTGTCCGTCCACGGATACTGGGATACTGGTTCTATCTACTCCTCTGTTCTGACACCCCCAACAAAGAGATAGCATCCGATTTTACCCCCTAATCCAAAGGCCAGCACAGCAAAATGACAACTTTTTCTCTCCTGGTACAAAGCACCGTCACTGTCATTTTTGGTGAAGGAAGACTTTTTTTGTGACAGCAGAGAGCAATCACCGAGCTGGGTGTGTTGCCTGCGAACACCTCCTCTCAGCAGCCCAAGGTCTCCTATTTTAGCAATCTGCACCCTTAACAGCGCCCTTTTTCTTCTTCTTTTTAAAAATATATTTTATTGATTTTTTCACAGAGAGGAAGGAAGAGGGATAGAGCTAGAAACATCGATGAGAGAGAGCTATCGATCAGCTGCCTCTTACACGCCCCCGACTGGGGATGTGCCCGCAAACAAGGTACATGCCCTTGACCGGAATCGAACCTGGGACCTTTCAGTCCGCAGGCCCACGCTCTATCCACCGAGCCAAACCGGTTTCGGCAGTAGCACCCTTCTTGCTCTGTCAACAATGCATGGCAGTCCTCCTTTTTTTCTTAAAGTCTATCCAGCTGGAAACAGGGCTGAAGAGGTGTGTCTCCATGTCAGGAACGATGCGCGCAGAAGAAGAAAGAGCAGCAGTTCATGCCCGAAGGTCAGACATGGACAGGCAGGCTCAAAGGTCCCCACCCTAACCCCGGACTGACTCTCAGATACCTGGGACCTTGTCCTCGTGAGCTATTGCCAGCCCTCCTGGGCATGCCTCCTTCCGCGGTGGCTTTCTCAGTGAGAGACAGGGAAACTAGTCTAGAGTGGAAATAAGGGAGTAATGGGAAAGCCTGAGGACATGGGTTCAAACAAATTCCCGCACAAACTACCCATTTTTCTTCCATTTGAAAGAATCAGCAGGGGAGGAAAAACATCCACTTCTCTTTAAACAACAGTTTGGCTGACCAAGGGCACTGTCTCAGAATAAAGGACACAAACGACACGGTGTCTCTGTCTTTTTCCTCACTGTGCTGCCGACCAGTGGCAGGATGTCACGAGCTGGCGCAGGTCTGCCCTCTGGGGCAGGGTCTCGACAGAGCGCAGGACGGGTGTCCCCTCTCCAAAGAGGCGGGCAGCTCCCTCCTGCTCCACGCCGGTGAGATCCGGAAGCACTCGGGGCGGAGAGGAGGCCAGGCTGGCTGCAAAGTGCATGCGCTTCACTGGCCACCGGCTGCCCAGGGCCTGCCAGGGCCTCTTTCCAGTGACGGCAGTGACTCCGGGCTGACTGTAAACCCATAAACTGTTTTATAAGTGACTGTGCACGGATTCAACAGAAGGAGCTGCTACCAATTTCATGTACAAAGAATTTCTACTATAAGTAAAAAATGTTAACAAAAATATCTTATTATACAGAATAATGAACTGTGTAAACAAATGTTAACAGCAACAGGCCTGGGAGGAGGGGGGAGAATGAATGTGCTTCATGGTTCATGTCTTCTAAATTTTCTATGATTTATGCTCTAATTTTTCTCCATCTTCATTTTCTATAACACTTTAAAAAACAGGATAAAATGTATTTGCTTTTAGAATTTTGAGGGTCAACACTAAATTTTTAAAAAACACCACAAGTTGAAGTTGTTATGAATTGCCACAATGCAGCAAAGGTTCACAATAATACTCTTTACTAGTAAAAAACAAACACACAAAGAACCGTAGCTCCTGTGGGCATATACTTACTAATCATTTTTCTTTCTGCGTTAGGATGTCAGTCACATTATCGTTTTTACCTGCCTACCCCCCCGATCAAATCAGCAGGCTCTCGTCTCTATGCGGTTTCATTCTGACACGATGAAGGGAGTTTCAATTTGACTAATTATTTCATCATGCGGAGGTGAGATCCGGCCAGAGCTGTTGATTAAGCGGATGCTCTCTTATACTTAAAAAAAAAAAAAAAAAAAAAAAAAAAAAAGGCTACTGAGGTCAGCTCCGGATGGGTTTCAAAGGAAATGAATTTAGGTTTGATGGACTCCGAACACGGTTGTCAAACCTCCTCCGTCTAGTACTTCCCCAGAGTGGACCCCATCGCTCCAACAATGTCCTACCATTTATCCAGATTCTTTAAAAGTTCTATATTTAGCATAAAGTCCTAAAGTATGAACTGAGAAAACAGTGGCTTGGTTTACTTCTCATGAAACTCTGCGCTAGTTCCTGGTCTGAGTAAGCTGCCCTCTGACCCACTGACACCCCAGCCACCAGTGACTCCCCCGTGCTCACCCCCTTAGCACATCCCTTTTCTCCCGACTTTACTGCACTTCCTCCGATTCTTATTAAATGCTTACCCTTAGCGTCTTCTCTCTCCCATCCACTCAGACGGCGGGGAGAAAATGTCAGAGGCTACACAGGTAAAAATAAATCTTGCTTTAGCTTTCCTTTGGTAAAAGATAAAGATAAAAATAAAAAAATCTGACTCAGGAAATATAAGCGTAAAAGAGTAAATGTGGCAAATTGATAAAGAAAAACCGATGAAACAGCAATGATTGAAGAAAGGATTACAGATACAGGAAAAAGAGGGAGGTAGACAGTGTGAAAAGTGAGAAAAAAACGACAGAGAGAGAAAGCCCGGAAATGATACCCAGATAAAACGAACGCAGTTATATGAAGATTAATGTGAAGACTAAATGTTTTTCGGCCTCGCTGGTTTGGCTAAGTAGATAGAGTGTTGGCCCACGCACTAAAAGGTCCTGGGTTCGATTCCAGTCAAAGACATGTACCTCGCCTGCATACTTCATCCCTGTGCCCGGTGCGGACATGTGCCAGAGGCAGCCAATCAATGTGCCTCTCTCCCATCGATGGCTTCTCTCTCTCTCTCTCTCTCTCTCTCTGTGTGTGTGTGTGTGTGTGTGTCTCCCCTTCCCTTCCACTGTCCCTAAAAAGCAATGGAAAAATACCCTTAGGTGAGGATTAACAAAACAACAGAAAAAGACTAAATGTTTCTGAAATCTGTGTTGCATTTTCACCAGCACAGAGCAGTATTATGTAGTGTCTTAGTTTTAAAAATTTATAAATCATGTAAAAGGTTTAGGAGCTAGCTGGCTAATTTCCAACTTCAAGAGGCCAATTTCCAGTTTATGACAATTTTGCCTTTGAAGCAAAGATGGAGAAAAATGCTCCGGCAGAGAACAGTCTGGGATTGCCTCCAACCAAGCTGTACAGCCCAGGATTGCCAGGCCAACCCCACGCCCACTCTGCAACCTAAAAAATAGAAGGAAAGCCAACCTACTGAGCAAGGGTCAGCCCCTCTTCTGCACTTCCCTCTGCCCTGGGTGCCCACTCCCAGCAAGCACTGGTCCATGGCAGCCAACGCAACCCCCTCTTCCCACAGCCCGGGCCTCTGCAGGCAGTCACCCACGTGAAAATGACGGCCCTTCTCATGTCCTTTCTCATTCTAGACCCTGCTCAGAGGCTGCCCGTGCTCCAACCCAACACTCTTGCCCTAGGAGCAGTTTGTGGGGCACCCAGTGACCCCCAAAGTGAGATCGTGGCATGCTCATCTTGGGGCTCACAGTTCCCAGGGAGTGCCTCCTAGAAAATGGGTTGATCAAATAAAATTAATTAAATGAAAATGTCTGGCTCTTGGGCAAACAAATTAAATGTAGATTAAGAACATGACTTTTACACTAAAAAATGGTAACAATGTTTTTTTGTTGTTTTTTACAAAATGTCTTTTCCTAAAGTCTGCATTCAGATCATGATTTTTTTTTTTTAAAAAAAGAGATGCCTAACTTTTCTATTGGGGAAATGTTCATTATTAACATCCTGAGGGATTTGTTCAATTCTAGACAGAGATACCAGGAAATGCTACCTGAGGCAAACTGGCCCAATGGGACCGCATTCTGAACCCACATTAAACCAATCTATTTCCTCTTCCTTGACAGGCCACCCCCTCCCCTCCTCTATCTTCTCCCCTCCCCTCTTCCCTCCTCTCCTCTCACTCAAGGCTTCCAGAGACTTCGTTTTCTGAAGGCCTTGTCTGTAGACCTGTTTCATTAAACGTGACAACCAGGACTGATGTGGCCCAGCAATGACACGATGGGGCCACCCACACACCACAGCCAGGCTCAGGAGATTCTGGGGGCCTGCAACGCCTTTGTGAGCACCCCAAAGCCCAGAACTCCTTTGCATACTGCGTGTCCCCTCCTGCCCCGCTTGCCTTCTCTCCACGTTCCCC
Organism: Lasiurus borealis; assembly: GCA_004026805.1. Lineage (NCBI taxonomy): Eukaryota > Metazoa > Chordata > Mammalia > Chiroptera > Vespertilionidae > Lasiurus > Lasiurus borealis. The sequence continues at coordinate 2,987 of PVJN01010178.1, read as the reverse complement.
TGCAACCATCGTCATGAAAAGCTCAAGGCAATACCCATAACAGCTCCACTAGGAAGAACCCAGGGAGAACACCGGGAGTGCCCGGGTCCTTCCACAGGGGGACGGAGGAAATGAATGGCAGCCCCTAAGCCAGCGGTTCTCAACCTGTGGGTTGCGACCCCTTTGGGGGTGGAACGACCCTTTCACAGGGGTCGCCTAAGACCATCGGAAAATGCAGATATTTACATCACGATGCATAACAGCAGCAAAATTTCATAGTTGGGGGTCACCACCACATGAGGAGCTGTATGCAAGGGTCGCGGCCTTAGGAAGGTTGAAAACCGCTGCCCTAGACAGACTTGCCAAGGGCTTGGGGACTGGTATCCTGCCTAATTCCCTCCCCCATGAGGATGACTGGCCTGCATAAGGGAGAAGCTGCAAAGCACAGATGAGCCTTTGCTGCAATCCCACAAATTGATCCCCTAATCAGAGGCATCCAGCGGTAGAATGGAGCCCAATGGGCCGAAAAGAGATGATGTGCCTTTAATTATTACAACGGGCAGGACTGGCTGGGCCATTTGTCAGGAGTCCTGAGGAAGAAATGGTGCATGGGGTGGCTGGACTGGCTTTGAGACCTCCAATGACCCTACTAGTACTTAAGATTCTACCCTCACACAGGCCCTTCAAGATCCCTGAATCTCATTTCTAGAGTGCCCTGGCATAAGGTCAGGACTCCAACATCCACTCAACAATAAACCAATGAACCAACTCACATTGACTGAGCATCCTCCGATGCCTGCCATTGTCTGTACAGGTGTCAAATCAATTCCATTCGCACTCCCTACCCAACTGCAACCTTTAATGTTTTGCTTAGACCTTGCTAATCTATCACTAAGCAACTTGAGGATCTTGATGACCACTAATATGAAGCCACTAATAGCCCATTCCTACCTATCATTTATTCATTATGATAATTTCTCAGTTTCAACATTTCTGTAGCATCATGACTATAAATATCCATTTCTTACTAAGGTGAAGCTTACATACGAAAATGAAAAATGGGTCCCTAGGATAGAAAAAATGGTCCTTCCTCCTCAAAGAAGATTACAGTGGTACCTCGAGATACGAGTTTAATTCGTTCCATAACCTTGAGGCGTGGGAAACTATGAGACGCTCAAGTCGCGGTAAACTGGTGGTTCGTGTCCAGCCGGCTGATCTGCGAGATTACTCCTATCTCAAATGTTGCTCGTATTTCAAAGCAAAAATCGCTCGCTTGATGGCTCGTATCTCAAAAACCTCGTATGTTAGGGCACTCGTATCTCGAGGTACCACTGTACAGTCCAAATAGACAAAAGGCATAAGAAAGGGCAAGAACACAAACATCACCAAAGAAAGAGCCTCGAAGCAGGTAGAGTCATCTGTTTGCCGCTGCTATCTGCCCTTATTGGCTAAAACCAAAGACATAAAACGGGCCTGTGGTTCACTAACTTGGGTTTCCAGTGCTTTCCTCACCAAACCTCTCTGCAATCCCATCAATCGCTAATAAAAACGCCGGGGAGCGGGCGGGAGGAGAGGCCGCAGTGAAAACACGCCGTCTACTTTCTGGCCTGGACGATGAGACAGAAGGTTTTACTTCTCGTTTCAACTACTTCAGCACCTTCTCGTTTTACTCCATTTCGGGCCCGTTACAGGCACCGGGGCGGTTGGGCAGAACACGAGGAGAACTTCTTTGGAGAGAAGATGAAAACCCACGCCGGCCGTAAACCACCTTCGGTTACTGCACACACCGGTCAAACCAAACCATCCACCCCGGGTGTCAGGCCGTCTGCAGGGCTCTGGAACAATCCATCCCTCTTCTGAGGGAGGTACGGGTCCACTAATTACCGAACGCGCTGCCTCGGTCACAGGGTCTTCATTCTTCGCTTATAAAGAGGGTTTTAGTGTCGAGGCGGGAGGAGAAATTCAGATGGGAAATGAGTAATTTGGAACCTCTTACCACTCTCTGGCCTGCAGTCAGTAATCCTTTCTTCCCCTCTCAAGGCCAATCAGCAAAAGCACGGAACGCAGAAAGCAGGGCCTGGCCACTCGTGGCCCTGCACCCAGCCCTGAATGGTCACCCTCAGAACAACCCCTGCAGGGGAGACCCAGGGAACCGACAGTGTCAGGGTACGAGAGCCCAGAACGTGCGTGCGGGTGTGTGCTGGGCTGTGTCACCGAAAAAGCACAAACACAAGCACCCCTTTTCCAGGATGTGCTGCAGGGCGGTCGAGTACGGTTTCTAGAATCCAGGTTCAAGTTCTTACCTGGCCTCCTACACGGGAGAAGGCCTGGTGCACATGACCCTGGCGATGTTTCCGCTTTTTGATCTGTAAGGTCAGCGGTTCTCAACCTGGGGTCGAACAACACTTTCACAGGGGTCGCCTAAGACCATTGGAAAACACAGATAATATTCATGACAGTTGCAAAATGACAGCTATGAAGTAGCAACGAAAATAATTTTATGGTTGGGGGTCACCACCACATGAGGAACCGTATTAAAGGGTCGCGGCATTAGGAAGGTTGAGAACCGCTGTGTAAGGCCATCAGGAGGTCACACAGGCTAACACAGGTATTGTCTGAGCCTCGTTTAGACAGATCTGCCTTGGACAGACACAGTATTCATTCAACCCCATTGCCACTCCCTCCGGCAACCCCGTGTTTGGTGGCTGCCAAGAGCTACGCAACGATATTCTTAAACACCGAGTCACCTCCCCAGCTCTGCTGGCGCCCTCGCCCCGCCACGCCCCTGCTTGTGAGAGGCCCTCCCGGGCCTGTTTGCCTTGGATGGGCATCAAGCGCCTGTTTCCTCGCCTCTGAGGGTCACTGGGTCAAGGCTCTCGAGGGCCCTTCGCCCCCAGAGGAGCCCGTCGAGGGCTGCACACGCTCCGTGCGGTGGTGGTGGCGGTGGTGGTGGTGGCGGTGGTGGTGCTGGGGGTCACCCGGTCAATTTAGCTGGGAATCGCTCTGTG
>PVJN01010177.1:0-58586 GCA_004026805.1 Lasiurus borealis | reverse complement strand
AACCCATAAACACATGGTTTATGAACTCTGAAATCCCAGGACTCCAGATATGACTTTCAGGGTGAGGAAGCCTTGGGAACAGCAGCTGGAGAGCCACTTCTTGCTAACAAGGTCTGTGCCAGGGTTTCATTACTCCTCCAGTTGGCAGGCACCACGCCCCTAGCCTTCTATGAAGCCTGAGAACAGAAGTTTCCACAGTGCCTCTCAGTCAGCTTTAACCAACTAGAATCCTCCTTGAAACATTTAACAGGCTCTCTCCTCTCCCCCAAACACTGTATCTGCTAAGCCTCCTTTCATCTTCCCATAATAAAACCTGCCTAAATTTTTATGTGAATTGAAATCACATGTCCTTTTGCACATTCTCAATGCATTCCATGCTTCAGGGGACAGCCCCTGTGGAGCCTGCAGGCACTTCAGGGAGTTAGGATTTGAAAGTAGCATGAGCCACAGTTGACGTTTGTTTTTTCAAACAAGACCCTGGAAGGGTCTTCGTTTTGCTGAAAACCATGTGCCAGCTTGATGCCTTTCTACTCTGGTTGAGACCAAATGCTTCTCAAATGAATCTGCTGGAAGGGTTTCTAACAAGAAGTATATTCCCCTCTAAGCATTCTTCAGTTTGTGTTTGGTTTGGGTTAATTGGTTAATGGTGAAAATAAGTACTTACATTGTTTGCCCCTAAATCAGGAGTTGCTGCTGCTGCTGCTGCTGCTCTATCCCATCGTGACAGCCTGCTGTTACTCACAGCTGGCAGACACTGTGAACTCTGGTGCCACGTCAGCCGCCTGGAACCGTTCTGCTTCAGCAACAGTTTCCCAACGGTATGATTTCATGTGTGGATCCTGACTCAGGAAACAGGACCGGGCCGCCATCTTGAGAAGGTCAAAGGAAGGAAGCCACAACCTGAAATTACAGAGAGAAACCTCACAAACCACTTAATGTGATTAAAAAAGAATTCCAAGGATAACGTAAATAGTATATTGACTTTCTAAACAATCATGATAAGTTAATAATGCACACACACACACACACACACGCACACACACACACACAAAATAAAACAGGATTAGAAATTGAAAAAGTAACATTTAGTTCATTAAAAAAGTATGATATTGGAGTGGCCCAAACTGAAAAAGCAAATGCTCATGAATAAGGAAGTGGATAACTACTAGATTGCAAATCATTTCTTTCATGGAATATTGAGATACCTAATAACAAATAAGTAAATTATGGCTACATCAGTGGAGGGTCCTACAGCATATCAATGAGAAAAAAAAAAGTATAATATTATACCATTGGGGGTTGCAATGACATATTATCGAGTAAAAAATAATATTATTCCATATGTTATTACATATGCATTTCTAATAATACATGATTGCATATCCAAGCATTCATGTATTTAAATAAATAAACATATATATATATATATATATATATATACATACATATATATATATATATGTGTGTGTGTGTGTGTGTGTGTGTGTGTGTATACACACACACATATATATAATACATACCCGGCTGTTAATAATACTACCTCTTTTGTTTCAGGGAAAGAGTGTACAGAAACAATGAATGAGAGTGGAAGAACTTTTTAAGAGGCTTACCAATAAAACAGTACTTATTACATTCCATCCCAGATAAAATTACCTGAGTGGGAATGGTGTGTGTGCATAAAAAGTATGTCTAAGTTTACAAAAGTGTTGATTAGATATCTTCAGTTGGTGCAATTACAGATAACTTGTATCTTATTCTCTATAATCTTATGTATATTTTAATTTTGTCAAAGAAAAAAATTATTTATATGAGAAAAAACAAACAAACAGAAAAGCTGTTTGTATTTTGTAAAACATGTTGACAACTGGCAACTTGCCTGAACTCTTAATGTCTCTGAGTCCCTCTGCCAACTGTTCAGTAGATGTGAGTTTAAAACTTTCAGTTTTAAACTTAAATGGGAAAAATACCTAAATTTAGGTAAAATTTCCAAATTCTAGAATTGTTTTTAAAAAGAACTTTTGGGGGAAAATGTTGCTCTTATATTTTCAACTATAAAAATAATCCAAAGTAGAGTTCAAAAATGTTTAATCCTAAAAGGAGCTTTAATTCAACCCATCGTGTTAGATAGATATATTAGAGATTCAGAGAGGTTAAATAACTTGCCCAAGGTCACAGAGTAGAATTTAGGGCTCTGGTTCTTAGAGATCATCCCAGTAACATTGTGCTTATAAATATTGAGAATAGATCTGGCCTGGCCTGACTTGTTTAATTAAAGAAGACACTCATAATTACCACATTCTTGCTTTGTATGCAAACAGCATATCCTTATCCATATGCAAAGAGTAGTTAAATGTGACCTGCATTTGCCATCTTATGATTATTCTCCTTTATCTTACTAATAATTACTGGACTTAGATAAAGTCAAGGATACAAACAGACATCCATAAAAAGCAGAATGGAAATAAATGCCAAATGTGTGATGTCAGCAGTAAATGTATGACAGATCAGAAGAGGGGGTAAACCTAAGGGAATTTTGAGAGGGGTAATCAAAATCAATGCAAAGAGGGATAGGAACGAATATTCAAAATATGAGGTTTCTTTTCTGAGGACAGTTCTACTATTCAGGCTATTATTCATGATATGTAACTTTAGTTTACATGGGATTTGTGACCTTGATCCAAAGATAATCTAGCAGTCTCATTTTCCACACACTTCCCCTACTTAAAGAGAGATACATTTGGAAAATATGCAAAAAGAAAACATCCCTGTATGCATAGCCTACATTTTCCTTGGCTCAGACATCTTGGGTAAATTGAGGACGTAACTAAAGGTGTCTGTAAGTCACTAAACAACTGAATGAAAAGCCGAAAATGCAGTAATTGCTATGCTCCCAAACACGTACCTTTTGGGTCTCATAGACATATCTTTCCCAAACTATCAGCAAATGGAAGGTGTTAGTTTAGACATCACTGAGGCAAAAAAATCCGTGGCGGAAAACAAGTACAAATGTTTCCTCTTGAAAGAATATTAAGCTCCATCTCTTAAATTGGCGATTTTCAACTGGTGTGCCACAGGAATTTTTAAAACATGCAATACCTGACTATTTCGTCAGAGGCACTGACCTCTTTTTCCTTAGATTGCATCACTCCAACTTCTGCCTCAGTTTTCCCATGGTCAGATCTTCCCTCTGTGTGTGTCCAAACCTGCCTCTACTTATAAAGACACCAGTCATTGCATTAAGGCCACCCTAATCCAGTATAACCTCAGCTTAACTTCATTACATCTACGAAGACCCTATTTCTAAATAAGGTCATACTCACAGGTACCAATGGCTAGGATTTCAACAGACTTTTTGAGGAGACACAATTCAACCCACAACAGGCAATTCATGAGGTGATGTGACACCAGGAATACCGTTCTTCTCCAAAGAACACAGGCTCTTTGGGTCACTATTAAGCCCTCTGAAAGTCTGTTACAGCAGAACAGGGTAAAGGTCTAGGCCAGCTTTGTAGACCTCAGTTCCCCAGGCTGAGGAAGGGCCATCTCACCAAGTAAACACGCAGCTCGGTGAGCGTCCTCAACCTTGCCTGAATGAGAAAACAAGGCTGATGCAGGGAAAAGCCATCTTCATAATGAATAAACAATTCAAACAAACATTGTGTTTATGGCACGTCAGCAATATCTTCGAATACACAGATAGAATATATTTGATAAGCTACAAGTTGACAAGATAATGAAAGCCTAAAATATATCCTACTATTTCGCCATTAGCAACAATCAGGGAAACTGGAGAGATAAGGAAAAAAAGAAAAGAAGAGAATATGCATTATGCTACAGAATCCAAATTTGGTTAAGGGGTAATATTCTCCAGTAATCAAGGATTAAGTGCCTATTCTTGCAACACTGACACACACAAAAAAATAAAATAAAATAAAATGCACAGCACCATCCTGCAAAGAACTTACCCACCAGCTTGGGATCGGAAGAAACTAGAGGCACATATTAAAGACAAGGTATAGTCCATTGCTAAATTTATGATGTAGAGAGATTCAATAACACAAAAGTAGGAGAGATGAATGATTCCAGGATTATTTAAATTGGGCTTTCCGGAGTTTGGTAAGTATTTATTTGGAGCCCTTTCTGTGTTTCCCAGTCACTGGGTTGGACCCTCAACCCTCAACCCTCACTCCATAAGATGATCAGCATCTCTGTCTCACAGATGAAGAAACCAAGATTCACACACATCAAGTGACTTGCCCAAGGCCAGATAGCTCATACGTTCCCACATCAGGAATTAAACTCAACTCTTTCATGGTCAAGTCCATAGCTTTTTCGGTAATGCAATGATGGGTGAGTTGGGTTTGGATAGATAAGGAAACACAAGGAGAGTATTTTTTGTGTATGAAATGGAATTAATATTTTATTATTACATTTTCTAATCGGCTCCTGAGAGCCAGCCTGCATCCCCAGATCTGAAGCTGCTGTCAATCCTTCAGCTCTTAAAATATCTGGGTCAGTGAGAAGAGGATCACAAGGTCTCCTTGCGGTTATTTTTAACTTAAAAAGGGAAAGAAAAAAAACCCTTTAAAGAAAAGGAGAGGATAAAAATGAAAAATACCAGGAGAAATTTAACCAGCTGAATTCAAAAAAGTTATTGTTCGATAGGAACAGCTTGGTTGCTAACCTGACTTGGAACCCGCAGGGAGGGGTCCCTGGTGGGTCACAGTGCTTCCTGGCCCCATCAGAACTGGGAAGGGTGGCCTGGAATCTACATCAGAAAGTGGACCTTCGACCCAGCAGAAATGGAAAGTAGGAGGCATGCAGGGGTTGATTCCACTTTCCCACATCTGCCTTTAAAATGACATTGCCCTTGATGCTTTCTTCAGAGAAGGGAGGAAGAAATTCAGGGGACCTGTTTCACAGTCTACTACTGGCTTTTGCAATTTCAGAACAAAAGGAAAGGTAGAGGAATCTTCTAAGCAATCACCCCGTTACAGGAAAGTGACACCAATTGACGTATGAATGCTGCACTTATGAAAGAGATATTCTGAGGGCTGCTGATGTTTTTCTGCCCAGCTTTCCCATCAACTCGAAGATACCAGGAATGAGGAAGCTGTAAGTGCCAGGAAATATGTCTCCCAGGACCTCAGAGGGAGAGGGGTCTGCAAAGTATCCTACTGTGTCATGTGTCAAAGGCAGCACAAGAAAACCACATTCTCTAGGGTCTGAAGCAACAATAGGTCCCCCTACAGGGGATAAGTGTAAGGAATCCACTTCCTGGTTGTGTCTCTCACCCAGGGCCCCGTCAAGGCCAGTGTTCCCTAAATGGTGAACATCACTAAAGGATAAGATTAACATCTAATGCACCAAGACTACTATGCAAACCCATGGCAACCTCGGGGCAGAAGTGTGAGCTCTGGCGGTTCCTGGAACAGCAAGATCAAAAGCACCTGGTTTCACTAAGGGAACCAGCCTTCAGCTTGGCCTGAATAGATACAACTTGTACAGAAAGGGAATGGCAGGTTTGGGGGCAGAGAGATGTTTCTTCACGTGCTGTGTATGTATCACAGACCCCAAAGTGAGCAAAGCACATCCTGGTCCCTGTAATCAGGGAGCTTGTAGTCCAACAATCTCCTTAGATAGAAGGTACTTGGCTGTTATGTCGAAAACTGACATTTATTTAGGGCCAATGATTTGCCGAGTTCCATGCTCAGTACTCCACAAATGAGATTGCACTCTACCCCTGGGCAGTGAGATCTGGTGAGGAGGCAGGGTGGAGTGCTTGGGGTCCCGGTGAAGTAGTTCTGATTTGCTCTAGAGGAAATAGTATTTTGTTATCAATTCTCCTTCCTCGTGTTGCTCTTCTCCCTCTGCCAAAGTTAGATTCTCAAGGGAAGCAAAATTTAGAGGATGCTCCAAGCAAGACCACTTCTGACTCTCTTTCCAAATCTCCATCAGCTTTCCTGCCACAGTGAACTGCAATGGCCATCTGGAAAGAAAATTTCAGTCATATTTTTCTCTCTCCCTCAAATCCTAAACCTGTGAGAAATCTTAAGAAACCAGTCCCCATGGTTTTCCTCATCCAGCCCCTGTATTGGCTCCTTCTTTAGTTTTCCCAGGATCCGTAAGAACCCTCAAAGTCGCCCAGAGACCAGAAGATCCATCTTTTAGGTAGTATCTCACCAGCAAAACATCCAAAGGAGAAGAGATGCTTGCAAGGTTTCCTTACCTCCATTTCACCACCAGATCTTCTCAGGGAGGAGATGGGATGCGAGAAGAAGTGTCTGCACATTCTCCACCTCCCAAGGAGGCCAGAGATTATTCCTTGACCACCATCCCCTTATTCATTTCTGAGTTGACAAATACCACTCCCTAAAGAGGCCAGAATCAGGAAGGATAAGATGAAGGTCAGCCCACCTAGAGAGCATGGAACTGAAATGCTAAAATAAAAGTGGAAATCCTTACACTTATAATATCTGTTCATCAGAATATCACTTCATGGAGGTCAATTCCCCCCAGTGATACCAGCAACAATCAATCAAAAAATAAAGTAAAATAAATTAAAATATATATATATCACTTCATTTGACCCACACAATAGGAGGCACATACTAATGTTGATGTTACTATTTTCCTTTTTTTTTTTAAACAAAGAAACTGAGATACATAAAAAAGAGATGACTCCCTAAGGTCAAAGAGGTCAAACTGGCAGCCTAGCCTTCTGAGCTCAAATTAGGTGCTCTGTCCTCTCCAGCAAACCCACGCAGAAATCCTGGTGGACAGCATGGCACTAGAGACAGGAAAGCTTGCTTACTGGTCACCCTGATGGTGTCATCTTCCAAGATTAGGGAAGTTTACCCCAATTGATTTCATTTTATAATTTCCTAGGAATCTGCCCACCAACAATATGTCTTTCTCTTATAATATTTGTATTTAGTCCTTGCAAACTTTAAGAGTAGTAAGTCGCATATGCTTATGATTGCTGCGTAAAGGATGCTATTTTTACTTTGCCCTAAAACTATTCCTTTAAAAGGATAAAGTAGTGCTTTATCTTTCTTGTGCTATGGGATTTAATAAGTTCATATTTTTATCCTTTGATTCTCATTATTTTATAAATTTCAATCAGATTCTCCCCTTAGCCTGTGTCTCTCCAGAATGAAGAGCCCTAATTCTTTTATCATCCCTTCGAGAGAAACCTCTCTACCCTCCATATCCATTTAGGTGTCCTTCTCCAGACCTTGTCTTGCTCTATACGTCTATTTAGGTGTCCTTCTCTAGACCTTGTCTTGCTCTGTATGTCTTTGAAGTACGTCAGCTCATTCGGACCCCCATCACTTTGTCCATTATGTATAAAAAAGCACAGTGACTTCCACTAAAATAAAATGTAGAAATATTAAAGACTCTTTAAATAACTCAAACATTATTTTGTTCCACGTGAGCACAGCGTAGGCTGAAAAAATATACATTTTGCTTCAACTTTGAAATGAATTTGAGCACACTAGTACTAAGCAAGCTTGTAATCTATGAAATAGAATTTGCAAAGCACTTTCACATACATTATCGCATTTGACCCTCACATGAACCACACAAGGAAGAAAACACATATTATCCTCATTTTTCACATGAGAAAAAAATAAGTTGAGTCCTGTCCAAGGTCAAACATCTGGAATTAGAGCCCCAGTTGCTGACCCTCTGTCACAAGAATGATGCTCTATTCACTGTGCAATACAACCTTCCTTATAACCACTTGTGATTTATTTTAAATCATCAAACTTCCGCCTCTAAGTCTCTTTCAGTGGCCCACAGCACATTCACAAAATATTCTATGGTCCTATTGAAAGAAAAGATGGTTAAAGTTGGTCTAGATTCTCTTCCCTTCTTTGGCCACATTCCCCAGTACAACTCAGCCATATCACAGGTATCAATATCACTCCTTGCAAATTATTCCCCATTTTGTGGTCTAGGCCATACCTTTCTTTTGAGCCTCAGAAAAGGATATAAAACTGCGTATTGGATACCTCCTGGATGTCCCACCAAGTACAAAACTTCATCTTCTGTCCCCATCATATTCCCCTCCACTGCCAAAATTCTACCCCTTTGGATGTTCCTCCTCTCAAATACCTATCCAGGAGCCACCTTGAAATTTTCCTCTCCCTCCCCTGATTCCACCCATTTTCATCTAACACCAACTCCATTCGCTTTTACCTCCTGCGTAGCTCACTGTTCTGTCCACTTCTCTCCTTCACCATCATCACCACCTTAGTCCAAGACACCATCATCTCTCATTAGACTTCATTGATTCCTAATTGGTCTGTTCCTCCAATCCTTTCTTCCAAACACACATTGTTAGAGGAATGCTTCCAAAAATGCCCCTAACCCACTCTGCCTAGATCACTTCAATGGCATCACATCACATTGCTTTTAAGGTAAAGGCAAAACCACCAGGTAATGGCCCACAAGTCCCTGTCTAGTCTGGTCCCCACCTCCAGCCTCATCTCACACTAGCCTTCATTTCTCAAGCTCCAGCCCCACTAGTCTTCTCTCAGCCCTTTTTACTCACCATATATTGTATTGCTTTGTTTTGTTTTGGTTAGCCACAGTGTTATAGAATATTCTCTATTTAAATTCCCAGAATCAGATATATCTAGAAGGCTCCATCTTCAGATGGTGATTCAAGGGTCTTTCCTCATGGAAACCTTTCTCTTTTTTTTTAATATATTTTATTGATTTTTTTACAGAGAGGAAGGAAGAGGGATAGAGAATTAGAAACATCCATGAGAGAGAAACATCGATCAGCTGACTCCTGCACACCTCCTACTGGGGATATGCCTGCAACCAAGGAACATGCCATTGACTGGAATCGAACCTGGGACCTTTCAGTCCGCAGGCTCTATCTAACCTGTTAGGGCATGGAAACCTTTCTCAATCTGAGTTAAAGCCCCCATGTAACAGTTTACATGGTACTGGTTCCACGAATTTAGTTAACATCTGTCTCTCGAGTAGATTTAAATTACCTCAAAGGATGTCAGGAAATTTTGAAACTCTGTTCTCTGTACTGTGCTGAGCTTAGCACATACATGCACATCAATAACTGTTTGTTAAATAAATGAATGAACCTACTAATAAGGAAATTATTATATATGATAAACACTGTCATTATGAATGCTAAGCAGCTGTTAAAAATAATGAGATAAGAATATATTTACTAATATGGAATGATGTCCATGACATACTATTGATCTAACACAGTTCATTACAGAACATTACGCATACTCTGATCATTATTTTTAAAACCTATGTATGTCCTTTCTTAAAAAAAAAACATACAAATAACGTCTTTGTGTATACATATATATGTGTCAGTATGTTTTACAAGATCTGCAAGACTAACACCAAACTGCTTACAGTGGTTTCCCTAGAGAATGGGAATGAGACAGCATAGAGAAAAATAGGATAACAAATCTATATATATAAAAGCCTAAGCAATCATTATGACAGAATGACTGGTTGACCAGTGACTATGATAGGCACTGACCACCACAAGACAGACACTCAATGCAGGAGCTGCCCCTGGTAGTCAGTATACTCCCACAGGCAACCTTCTGCAGCCCCTCCCCCTTTGCTGCCCATGCACCCTGCCCCGATTGGGGGCCAGGCCGGCCAATCTCCTTGTGTCCCTCCCTCCATCCAGATGGCCCCCTTGATAGCCTTGATTACGGGCCAGGCCCAGAGACCCCATCTGAGCACGAATCCGTGCACTGGGCCTCTAGTCTATTCATAAACTCCTTTCTGGTTTGACTTATTTCAATGACCATATGGTATTGCTGTAAATTATTTCAATAATACACTTTTCAAATAATGATGCCTTCACTAAAGGTCAGGAAACTGACCATTTCTAAATACAGTAAAGGAAAAAAATTATTCTCTATGATGCCTTGACAACGTATAAAGCTCCATAAAACAGCATGTTTCCTGCTTAGCTCACCAATCTAGCAATAAGCTGTGATTTCCCCACGAGTCTTGTATAAACAAAAATATTTTTGAAAAACCATTACTCCTGCACTTATTCAATATTAGAAAGGGAAATAACAGAAAGAAACAATAGCATCATCATTTACTTAGATTTTATTTTGCTAAATAAAAGTGATTATTTGAAGACATCTTCATTTTCCTTCACTTGTCAAATGAAAAGTCTTTTGTTGTCTTTGCCATAGCTCAAATAGGAAAGATTAAAGCCGTGATAGAGGCAGGAGCAGAGACAGCGATTCTGGTGACATGTAGACAGGATTGTTCCACAGCAGACAGCACAAAGCCTCACTCTGGTGGCTGAGTGAGGTGCGTGCAGGTGGGCAGACGCAGTTCCCGGAAGAGGGAAGGCAGGTGTGTGGGCGTGCTTTCTGCAGCCAGCCTCGCAGGGTGAGCTGGGGACAGTCTGTGCATACAGAAGAAGTGCTGTCACTTGGAGCTACATTGATTCTGTTTTCAGACTAATGGCTCAGACGGTGGGACAACCAAATGAAGACTAAAAATCTGAGTCAAATGCTTTCAAATCAAATTATTCCAGTGAAGCAGGAACGCAGGCAGAGAGCAGATCATGAGGGTTTCTAACCAGTACTTGTTAAACCTGAAGAAACTTGCTCTTCTTAATGACTGCCTCTTTCTATCTAAGTCATTTTGACGCGAAGGAACTGGGACAATGGATCTTTATTACTAGCGACACCTTCTGATCAGCTCTGAACCGTGGCACAGGTAGCCCCCTCTGGGTCCGTGCACTTTCCCAGTCCTGCTTTCACCTCCTCCTCTCCCGAGGCCTCTCCAGCCCAAAGGGTGTCAGGAAATTCGAAAATTAGCCTCAAAGTTGGCATCATGGTATTTTTGAAAACTAACTTTCATTTAAATACAAAAAGAGCTCACGGAAAGGAGAACTAAGGTTTGGGGGAGGGGAAAAGGGAAGGGCTTGTCAATACTTTAAACCACAGGGCATGCAGCACCATCCTCCCTCACCCCCACCCAAGACTCAAATGTGCCACCTGCATGTGAAAGAGACCCCAGCATGTGCTCTGACCCTTGAGGAAGCACCAGGCCGATCCACTATACACATGTGGGTGGTTTCTTTGACATCATCCCCCACCCCTTTTCTTCTATTAAGTTCCCAGTTTTAAATTCTTTCCCCAAAATGTTCCCTCCCCATTTGGCAATGCAGTTCCTCTATAAGCATTTTAGGTGAAGAGACCCTGAGAAGATGGGTGTTTTCCAACAGCCTGAGTACTTTTCAGAAAACAAAGCCTCTTATCATCTTTATTGGAACAGGATCCTCTAAGAACAATTAGGATACCTCCATCCCCAAGGTGTCAGGTATGCTTTCACTCCCATCCCACACTCCTCCTTTTTAGGCATCAGCAGACATGAAGCAGAGAACAATGCTTAGCCCCCAGCAAAGGTGCAGGACCCCTCCCCACAGGCCAGAACTTGGCAGAAACTGAAGCTTACTTCAGCCTAGCTGGGCATTCTACCCACACTCTGTCCTCTTCTCTGAATGCATTCACTTAGATGTGAACAAAATACATTCTTTTTTAAACATTTTATATTGTGGTAAAATATACATAACATAAAATTCACCATGTGAACCATCTTTAAGTAAATACTTCAGTGGCTTTAAGAACACTCACACTGCTGTGCAATCATCTCCAGAACTTTCTCATCTTCCCCAACTGAAACATTGTACCCGTTCAACACTAAGTCCCCATTTCCTCCTCCCCCAGTCCCTGGCAACCACCCTTCTACTTTCTGTCTCTATGAGTCTGACATCGTTAGGTACCTCATATAAGTAGAATCAAACAGTATTTGTCCTTTGTCGATTGGTTTACTGCACTTAGCATAATGTCTTCAAGGTTCACCCATGTTGTGGCATGTCAGAACGTCCTTTCTTTTTAAGGCTGAATAATATTCCATTGCATGAACATATCACATTGTGTTTACCGATTCATCATATTCTTAATTTAATCCTACTATTTAAGACATACAGATAATTCAAATTTAATTCAGTTTATTGAGCATTTACCAAGGGCAACTAACTGTGCTAGGTATTGTAAAAGATACAGAGGGGAACCCAGCATGGTACCTGCTCTCAAGGAATTTGATGCCAAATTAGGAAGGTAGAAAAGAAAGAAGTGAAAGTGATAGCATTTGCTAATTGCTTTGCCCAATCACTGCATGTATTGCTCACAACAACCTTGTGTGATAGAAAATATAATATCTACATGAGAGAAAATGAAGGCTCAGAGACCTTAAGTAACCACCTCCAAAGTGGACTCAAACCCACATCTTGGATTCAGAATCCTGTGTATATTCCACTAGACATGCTGCTCCCTCTGGTGCAAGGCAGAAGGTGACAAAGCCTGGGAGAAGCTACAGGAAGGTAAGAGGGGAAGAAAAGAGATGACCACATTCCCGAGAGGAAAGGCTCATTGCAGACAAGGTTTTGCAGGTCAGGATGGCTTACATTGGACATAGATAAGGGAGTAAAGGAAACTGCCTGAGCCGAGAGCAGAGGAGTAGTCACGAAATCTCAGTGCATACTGACAGACCAGCGCAGCTGTTGAACATAAGGCCAGAAAGCAGAGAGGGGCGAAATCTTGGTCATAATGGAATGCTAGCTCAAGGAGTCTGAATTCCACCATGTAGACAATGGTGAACCATTGTAGGTTTTTTAAGTCAAGACATAGTTGTAGCTGTGCTTTGGAGACGTCATCATGACAATAATGCATAACAAAGATAGAGAGGGTGTAGTTCATAGGTAAGAAAGCCAGTTAGGCCACTGGCGTTAGCAGATGAGACATGATTAGTCAGAATGGAAAAGAGGACATGGACGTGAGCAGCATCTTAGCAACGGGGATTACAGAACCTGGCCACCGATCCATTGTGAATGGGGTGACCCTTCATCCTGGTTTGTGTGTGAACACCTGTTTTCCTGGTATAACTCCTAACATCTCTTCCCTCTCAAACAGGTCCAAGTTTGGACAGTAAAGTACATGATCACATTAATTATGAGGAGTAAGAAAAGAGATTCAAAGGGGATTTGCAAAGATTTTGGACCTGAATTAATAAGGAAGGTAATGTCACCTTTAGAAACACGGGAGGGAACTCAGGTTTTTAGAAAGATGAGGTGTTTGGAGGTGGACAAGACGTTCTTGCTGCTGAGGTGAGGGTTTATTTGAGGGAGAGGAGCACCTTGCCCGTGGACTTGCGCTGTATCACATGAAGGAAAGCATCATTGACCTAAAAAAAACAAAACCCTAGATTTGCATACATACACATTTCAACAAACATTTGTTACTGGTTCAATTCTTAAAATAGCTAAAGTATTAAGATGTGCCTTCAATGAACTATATATAATTAACTATGTGACACTAACTAATCACCATAAACCCCCCAAAAAACAATAATATTTAAGAGTAATCCAATCTCAGAATTTATCTGTCTATCCTATAATTTTCATTGTTGTCAGATAATTGAGAGCAGGTAAAAAGTTCTCCGGCCCTGGCCATTTGGCTCAATGGATAGAGCGTCAGACTGTGGACTAAAGAGTCTCGGGTTCATTCTGGGTTAGGGGCACATGCCTGGGTTGTGTGCTCGGTCCCCAGTGGGGAAAGGGGGGATGCGGGAGGCAGCCAATTGGTGATTCTCTCTCATTATTGGTGTTTCTATCTCTCTCTCCCTCTCCCTTCCTCTCTGAAATCAATAAAAATATACTTTTAAAAAAGTTATCAGGCCTGTCTATACTCTCCTGTAGTATCTATGTGTTCTAGCTTTTTAAAGAATGGAACTATTGGTAGAAGGATCAGTAATTTAATATTTTACAGTTTTATTAAAACTGTTCTTTTATTAAATATTTTACAGTTTTATTTAATTTAATATTTTACAGTTTTATTAAAACTGTTCTTTTTATTAAAACTGTTCTATTTCCAGTGGGCCTGAAATTGAAGTCTATCTCCAATTCATTTTTAGAAGTACAGGTTATAAAGTATAAACTAAAGAGCAACCGTGGCAATCAAGACAGTGTGCTCTTATGAAAGAATAGACAAACAGGTCAATGGAACAGATTAGCCAGTCCCCAAATAGGCCCCCACAAATGCAGTCAGCTAATCATTCAACAAAGGAGCCAAGGCAATTCAATGAAGAAAGGGTAGTCTTTTTAAGAAATAGTGCTGGAATCACTAAACACCCACATACGAAAAATGAGTCAAGACAATGCCCTTTCATCTTTTCATAAATATTAACTTAAAACGGATCTTACATCTTAAATGTAAAAGGCAAAATGGATTATGGCAGCAGGGGACCAAGTCAACCTTTTTGTGCAGTGCATCCTAGCAAAGGGATCTAGGCCTCTACACAGCAGTGAGTCAGGAACCAGATACAGAACCAGGAGCACAAGTGGAATTTTAAAAGACAGCACTGTGTAAAAATTTCAGAAACAGAGTAAGATCTACAGCACAACCCTGCACTCTTATATGTTTATGTAACTTGAGACCAACTTGGGGGAGGCAAAGGTGTGAGGTATGAGGGTAAAGGGAATCCTATATAATAAAACCCTAATATGCTAAGTGTCCAGTTGTCTAGTGGGCCGTTCAACCAATCAAAGCGTAATATGATAATGATATGTGAAGGCCACTCAACCGCTCACTATGACATGCACTGATCACAAGGGGGCAGATTGTCAACCAGTTGACCAGTTGCTATGACATGCTCTGACCACGAGAGGGCAGACGCTTTGACCTGTAGGTTAGCTTGCTACTGGGGTCCAGCTGATTGGGACTGAGCAAGATGAGCCAGACACACTCTGGAGCCCTCCCATGATCCCTCCCCGGCTGGCCAACCTCCCGTGCCTCTCCTGGCCCGATCATTTATCAGTGGGGTTCCTCATCCTGGCCTGTGCCCTTTCACAAACTGGGACCCCTTGGGCGATGTCAGAGAGCTGGTTTCAGCCTGATCCCACTCAATGCAGGAGTTGTCCCTCGAGGTCAGTACACTCCCACAGGGGGAGCACTGCTCAGCCAGAAGCCAGGCTGGCAAGTGCAGTGGTGGTGGTGGGAACCTCTCCCGCTTCTACAGCAGCGCTAAAGAGGTCCAACTGCCAACTTAGGCCCATGGGGAGCGGGCCTAAGCCGTCAGTCGGACATCTCCTGAGGGCTCCCAGACTGCAAGAGGGCACAGGCCAGACTGAGGAACTCTCCCACCACAGTGCACAATTTCGTGCACTGAACCTCTAGTAAGTAAATACAGACATCTGTAAATAAGCAGACACAAAAGCCAAAGATGGGACTCACAAAAATGAAACGGTACTTTGACATGAGAATTAGGATTAAACAACCCTTTCCACCTGAAATCCTCCCCAAAAACCTAAGAAAAATAAATAAGGAAAAAGCAAGGAAGCAAATCAACTGTGGCAATCTCTGCAGCCGTTGCCAAGAGCATGTGTCTTTCGGGACTCTGTGCCTCACCAAGCCCTTCCCAAACCACACAAATTTAGCCTTATTCAGAGGGGGTGGAAGAGGTCTAAGAAAGATGTTTGAAACTCTCATCTCTGCCTGTCAGTCACTCAAAGCTACACATCCGGTGACTCACAGCTGCATCACTCTCCCTGCCAGTTAGAAATCACTTGTTCCCAGAAACCTGTCATAGCCCAACAACAAAAATACTTGGAAAAACAAACGTAATTCGAGATACAGTGGTACCTCGAGATATGAGTTTAATTCGTTTCGTAACATTGAGGCGTGGGAAACTATGAGACGCTCGATCACGGTAAACTGGTGGGTCGTGTGCAGCCGGCCGATCCGCGGGCGATTACTCCTATCTCAAATGTTGCTCATATTTCAAAGCAAAAATCGCTCACTTGACAGCTCGTATTTCAAAAATCTTGTATGTTAGGGCACTCCTATCTCTAGGTACCACTGTACTGATACTTTTTTTCACCTGGGATCCTAGAGAAATGAGGAATCTCCTGCCAATAAGGGTAACATAAAAAGAAAATAGTCACTTCAGATGCTAATGTGTATTATTAATCATTTTGCACAGAAATCTTTATAAAAATGTAGCGCTTATTTACCTGACTTCTTTAACCGATAATCAAGAGGAGGGCGAGGTGGGGAGAGTAATAACCATTTTGTTATGTGACTTGGGAATCTCATCATTTTAAATATCCTTTATTTTACCTCCTGTTTTGATATTTTGTTACTTCTATATCCAGCTGCCACTTCCGCTGGGATTGCAGATGCTTCTAAAAATAACCCAACTCTGTCCCTTCCTGTCCTGTGGTTTCTATCTGGGCTGGGAAAACAGACAACCAGTGATGTTAAGGACTAGATGCTTAATAAGAATGATAAGGCTTGGAGTGAAAGACTAAAAAGCAAAGTGCAGGGCTTTAAATCAGTCTTTTGTTAGCTAATTCGGTTAGAAGCTCGGGGGCATTTTCCTCCTGTATTGTACAGTCTGCATCTCAGAGGGATGCTCTCCACACTGATGCCCTGGCAGACACACAGGCTGTGCTCAGAATCCCGATTCTCTGCCCTGCAGTGGATGCAGCCATAATTAAATATGCACCCTGGAATTTGGGGTCAGGGTGAGGATACTGCTTTTGTTTTAGGTTCTGCTGTTGGAATTTTAAATTAGCTCATCAAGCAGGAATTATCGGAGTAACCTATGTATATTATGCTGATTCATGCTTCCCATCTGAAACCAGCTCTTCCCCCATCATAGTACTATCCTGAGATCTTTCCAACTAAAAAATAAATTAAGTCTTACTTTTTGTTGATTGGCATGCAGAATGTACCCAGAGAATGTTTGATGAATTAAATAAACTCATGAATGAATATATCTGGGACTGAGTTGGGGCTGTTTTAAAAAGGTAAACACATTTAGTTACTGTCAGAGTTGAATTATATTCATCATATCATTGTTCTGATACAAGTTGATCTGAACCTTCTTTTAAAAGTCACTCAACGCATTTCATCAAAAAAGATACAGATGGCAAATGTGCATATGAAAAGATACTCAAAATCATTATTCACTAGAGAAATGCAAATTAAACCCACAATCAGATACTACTCCATATCTGTAAGAATGCTTATAATTAAAGAAGGCAACTGACAACAGTAAATTCTGGCAGATGAAAGTAACAAAATTTCTCACACACTATTGGTGGGAATGTAAAATAAGACAACCACTTTGGTAAAGAGCTTGATAGTTATTAAAGATAAACATAGAATGGCAAACCAAGTAATCAAAATCCTGAAAATTTCTAACAAACAGTATTGCTGAAGTACCAGTTTCTAATCGAAAACACATACACACACACACACACACACACATACACACAGAAAACCTATGTGCTATGGATTTTCATAGGCATGCAACAGGAATGGCCTCATCTTCAAAATCATAGGCTGCAGAGACTGCAAAAGAATTGCTTCCCAGTAACTGAGGCCTAGAGAGCGAGCTCCTGCCAGAGTCAAGTTTGCCCCTACTAACATCAACATTAGTTATTCGTAGGATTCCACACAGATTTCTTTAAATGGACTTTCTTATCTAATGACGTTAGCTAGCCACCATTGAAACTGGGAGAAGGGGGACTTCTCTGTAAGTAAAGCCAAATAAATGTCTGTGTGAATTTGAAAAAGTTAAACATACACTTAGCACATGTCCCACAAATCCAAGTCCTAAAAATTGAAAAACAAAACACGTCTATGCAAAACTCAAACATGAATGTTTATAGACGATTTTCTTAGAACCATCAAAAACTAAAAGTAATAAAATACCCCATTGACTGATAAAGAAACAAGTGGTGGTACATCCATACAATGAAATACTATTCTGCAATAACATAGAGTAAACTACTGAGATATGCAAAATGGATGAAGCTCAGAAGCATTATGCAAAGCTGAAGAGGTCAGAATCAAAAGGCTATGTACTGTATGATTCCATTTATATGACCATCTTCAAAAGGCAAAATTATAGGGAAAGAAAACAGATCAGTGGTTGCCAGGTTGTTGGGTAGAAAAAGGGGATGGTTACAAAGGAGCACAAGGGAACTTTTTGAAGTGATGGTCTATATCTTGATTGTAGCGAAGTAGTTACATGACTATATATGTTTGTCAAAACTCAGAGCGAATTTTAATATATGCAAATTATACTAAAAAAACTAAGAAAATTCAAGCCAGGTAGTATTAAACATGGAAATAAATAAATGTTCAAAGTTAAGTGTCAGCCTGGGTTCCTTAGGAAAAAAGCCTAATCAGAATGTACGCCCTAGTGCTTCCTGGCCACGCAGGGAAGCCGGGATGAGGGGGAAATCGCAGTGAAGAGTGGAAAGAGACTAACTATGCGGTGTGTGTCACTGATTCTGAAGCAGTCATTGCTTCAGGGGGACACATCCTGGTTGCTGTTCCCGTGGGACCTCTCCAGAGGCCCAGAGGCCATATGAAACCCACTGCATATCCAAACAGTCCCTGGGGAGGAGGAAAACAGCAATCTACCTCAGATTCTGGGGTCAGCCCAATGCGGACTGGATTCCAGGTCTGTCACTTACTACACATCATTGCTCAGGTGTCTTAGCCTCTACAAGTGTTGGTTTCTCCATCTGTGACTGCTAATGGCGAATCGCACCAGATGTTACAGGGAAGTTAAACCTCGGTCCTTGAGTTTGGGTAAAAAAGAACTCAGAGCCGAGAACTCAAATACAAACAAAAGTTAATTTAGAAAGTCACAGAAGTAGAAGCAAGCTATGGAATAAGTGAGCCAGCTGAGCTGCATGCACTCGGGAAATATACAGAAGCAAAAGAAGGGCCCTTGGAGCTGAGGAGAAAGAAAGGAAAGCAAACATGCCTGGGGGAAGAAGAGGGGAAAGGGGCAGGTGTGCTGCAGAAAGAGCACACCAGGGAAAGAAAGGGGTGGGGAAAGACTCAGACATGTTCAAGAGAGAAAGAAATTGCCGAAACCAGTTTGGCTCAGTGGATAGAGCGTCGGCCTGGGGACTGAAAGATCCCAGGTTCGATTCCGGTCAAGGGCATGTACATTGGTTGTGGGCACATCCCTAGTAGGGGGTGTGCAGGAGGCGGCTGTTCGATGTCTCTCTCTCATCGATGTTTCTGGCTTTCTATCCCTTTCCCTTCCTCTCTGTGAAAAATCAATAAAATATATTTTAAAAGAGAGAGAGAGAGAGAGAGAGAGAGAGAATGCACTGGGTTCTTCATCTTAAGGGGTGCATGACCAGCGATATGCTAGGGAAGAAAAGGTCACCCTAGGGGCAAGGTCCCATCCTACAATACTTGTTTTCCCAGTTTTGCCCACTGCTAGGCACCAGGGGCTTTCTGCCCTGTACTCTGCCAAGTCTATCTAACTGCTACTCTAACATAACGTGATACAAAAGACGTATTCCTCAGAGTTGTTATGAAGATTAAGTGAGAAAATGCATGTAAAGTACTTAGCACAGTTCTCGTCCCATAGTAAATCACCTAATGTATAGGAGCTGCCATTATTATTATTACTCCTCTAACTGGTTTGCATATGGAAAGAAACAAAAAGAGAAGAAATAGTAAGTGGATGGTGTGTGAATAAGGTACTTGAAATCGTTAGGGAGCAGGGCCTGCGAGAGCCAGCTGATAACAGGAAGGTCCACAGAGTGGGAAGAACTAGAAAATTCCTACATGCACAACCCTGATGGGGAAAGGGGTAAATGGAAACTGACAGGAGGCTAGCAATTAGATAATTCCTGTTTAAGAGGAGAAAGAGCGTTAATGTGGGTAATCTGGCTTTCCAACAGTTATACCTGAGCCTCCTCCGGTAAAACAACCCTCAGTTGACAAGTCGTGTGATAAAAGCCAAAAGTTGGAAGGGGACTCAGAAATTTTATGGACTGGTAGCTTTTCAAGTTTTAAACCACAAAGCCTTTACTTAAAAGAAAAATATACATAGAAAAGTAAAAACTTTGCCGAGACCGGTTTGGCTCAGTGGATAGAGCGTCGGCTTGCGGACTGAAAGGTCCCAGGTTCAATTCCGGTCGGGGGCATGCACCTTGCTTGCAGGCACATCTCCACTGTGGGGCGTGCAGGAGGTGGCTGATCGATGTCTCTCTCTCTCGTCGATGTTTCTGACTTTCTATCCCTCTCCCTTCCTCTCTGTGAAAAATCAATAAAATATATTTTAAAAAAAAAAAAAGTAAAAACTCTTTGCACCTACTTCAGCCCCAACACGGATGGGGTCCCAGAGGCCAGCAAGCTCAAGTCTTCACCCGCCCCCCTCCAAGACCCAACTGTGGCTCTGGAAGAACAGTCTGAAAGCCACTGTTAATGTCCTGCCCCTCAATTTTAGAGACATGTTGACTGGAGGTCAGAAAGGTGAAAACTCAACACAGGTGAGCACAGAAGAGGCCAAAGCTGGAATTAGAATCCAAACAGTCCTCTGATGGCCAGTTGGGTTATCTGTATTGCACTGAGGGCTGCCTTCCTGAGTGACATAGCAAGAAGATGAGAAAGAACCGTGTTTGGGAAGAATGCGCTTCATCATGGGAGAAAGCATATAACTGGAAGGCCTGTGAGCGATGAAGTCTGGCCTGACAGCTTGGGCTCCGCTAATCTGCATATGAACAAAACATCGCCCCCATCCATGGCAGACTGGCGTTACCAAAACAGTTTTATGAACATTAAAACAAATTAAGCCAAAGAAAATAAGAATTCACAGTGAATGCCTAATAGATTTGCATAGGCAACGATTTTGCATATGCATGTGCTCAATTACACTTTGGAGGAAGTTTAAGCCACATTAATGGGACTGAGGGGGAATTTAAAAAAAGGAGTGAATAGCCAACAAAATTAACTACAATGACTAATGGATGAATTATACTCTTATGATGCTGGGCATGATTTAGTGTTTGTTCACAGAACTCCAGCTTAGATCATCTGTTTGTGCTTTAAAGTGTCTGTATTTTAAAATCAAAGGTTAAGTGCTTCCTTCTTAGCCCTGTATGTTGTGGAGTTCAGAGTTCACATCAACACGGGTAAATTATTTCCTAAAGTACCACCACGTCCCTCTGTCTGGGACAGCACTACTGTACAAAGAGCCATCAGAATTCACGGCCTGCGTGGGCCTCACAGGTCCTGCTTCTCGGGTGGCTCCCTGGGCTCAGGCCGGACCACCCAGAGGACTGGGAGAAATCCTGTGACCACGGCCCAGCCTGAGAGAACCCGTTATTCCATGGAGCATGTTCACCTTTTCATCCCATAAGAGGAGGATTTATAGTATCTGGACAGAAGCTGCTTGGTAGCTTGTCACAGATTTTCCTGGCCTTATCCACACCACGTTCCTTAAGAGCATCTCACCTCTTCCAGCTTAAAAACCGCTCCGACGTACGGCTGGATACGCCCTTCCTGGCAGTACTGGAGAGCCAAGGACAGGCTCCGGGAGAAAACGGGGAAGTTCTGGTCTTGGTAGCGGCCCCAGTACACACCCATGGCAGAGATATTCTTCAGGAGCAGGAGGTTGGCCGGCACAGAAGCAATGGTTCCTCCAGCAAAACCCACCACCACGATCCTGCCCTCCCAGGCCAGGCTGAGGGAAAAAGGAGAAGGAAAAAAAATTAAAACAATGTATACTCACATCCATTAGGATAGCAACTATTTAAAAAGAACAGAAGAGAAAAGAAGTGTTGGCAAGGATGCAGAGAACTGGAATCCTCAGGCACTGTTGGTAGAACAGCAAACTGGTGCAACTGCTATGGAAAACAGTATGGAGTTCCCTCAAAAGAATTAAAAATAGAATTTCTATCTGATCCAGCTATCCCACTTTCTGGTCTAACTTCAACAGAACTGAAAGCAGGCTCTCAAAGAGATATTTGCACACCCTGTTCATAGGAGCGCTGTCTCTAATAACCACGAGGTATGGGCAACCCAAATGTCCCTCAACTGGTGAACGGATTAACACAATGTGTATGTATTTGACAATGGGGTATTATTCAGCCTTAAAAAGGAAGGACTTTCTGTCACATTCTATGACATGGATGAACCTTAAGGACATTATGCTAAGTGAAATAAGCCAGTTACAAAAAGACAAACACTGTACTATTCTACTTATAACAGGTGTCTAAAATAGTCAGATTCATAGAAATAGAAAGGAGAATGGTGGTTGCCAAGGGCTAAGGGGAGGGAAGAATGAGGAGCTGTTGTTTAATGGGGGCAAAATTTCAGATCAGCAAAGTGGAAAAGTCCCGGAGGTCTGTTTCACAACAATGTGAATCTACTTAACACTACTGATTAAAATGGTCAATATGGCAAATTTATGTCACATAAATTTTTGCCGGAGTAAAAAACGTAGAATAAAATAAAAAACAATGTACATTAATTCATACAGACAAACAGTAAAACAGGTTCCCAGGGGCTTGGGAAGGGGTAAAAGGGCAGTTATTGTTTAATGGACACGGAGAGTTTGTTGGGGAAGGTTACACAATGTTGTGAGCATTCAATGCCATCGGATTGTACACTTACAGATGGTTAAAATGAGAAATACTAAGTTATATATATTTTACCACAATTTTTTAAAAAGAAACATGTATTAAACTTCCAGCTAGAAATTTCTCTTGCCCTAACAAATTGTCAGGGGTGATCCATCTTGTATCCCTTTGGATTCTTCAGCAGGGAACTCTAAATATAAGCCCAAAGTAAGACAGTAGAGGGAGCAGAGGAAGTAGCCAGTTTTCTAAGCAGGCCCGCTTTAGAATCAAGACTGTCTGTTTAACTATGCCACTACTTTGTGGAAGGAAACTGGGTGTAAACAAATGTCATTCCATATGCTGTACTCGGAGACGACTCAGTTTGAAGCCCTTGAACTCAGGAAGCAGGACTAAGAAGCCAGATACTTTAATGAAGTATCGTTTGCTTTACACAAAGACTTACCTTAGGAGTCCTTTAAGTTATGTGCCTCTCTGGAGAGTTTTGAACAATCAACAAAAATTCAAGCAGCAAGTTTCCTGCGGCTCATTGTGAGACGTACCGTAGAGCGAGTGCTAAGCAGTGAGTTATCAAAGTAAAGTTTGTAAACATCTTTGATAGGAAATATGTGCCTGTTGATTTGGTGATTTGCTTTTCTTCTTGAGAATGGAAATGAGAAGCTGTTGTCAAAACACCATTATCCAGAAGTCAAGTGACTACTAGCTCTCTCTGTCTTGGCTCTCCATTCAGTCAACACACTCCCTCCTTTGCTGCTTCTCCAAGCACCATCCCGGACACACTGCAGGGGATGCTTGGGGGCTAGAGCACCAACTGGGTTCCCCCTGTGGGTAAGTTGCTCTCTTTGCTTCTACTTCTACTTTAAACTGAAATAAACCACAAAATTGTGCTTGCCAGGGTGACGGGAGAAATGAAACCCATGTTACAAAGCACTCCAGAATAAAACAGAATAAAAATTCTGGTTGAAAACAGAATAAAAATTGCTGCAGAGACAACCAATTCTCCAGTGATTTTTTAAAAAAAATAAAACAAATCAAAGGGATTTGGCTACTTCAAAATCCAGCAAGATCAAAAGAGTGTGCGCATTTAACATCTGAACAATGATCTCAAGAATTACCCACACCATGGACATAGAGTGGTTAGTGGGGGCCGGCACAGCTGAATTGAACACATGTATAATTTCTAAAGCATTACATGTTGCCAACTAGAGAGTCTGCAGTCATTTCTTGGATATTTTCCAGTGGGATATTTTGTTGTTGCTATATTTAAGCATTTCCTGATTTTCCCCTCTGCTTCTAGTTCTTTCCACACCCCCACTCAGCTGTTGTCATTGGTGCCAATGCCTGCTGCAGAGAAGTGAGCAGCGAAGACAAAAGAGTAGCAAGGCCAGGCGTGGCAGAGATCCGGAAAGGTCCCACAGAGCCCCGGCTTGAGCCCACTTTGGAAAGACCCCTCCACGCACCTGCGGAGCGCGTCCAGGAAGATATCTCCCCCCACGGTGTCGATGACCACGTTCACCCCGCCACTGCCCACCAGCTTCCTCACTGCCTCCTTCAGGCTGCCCTGACTGTAGTTCACGCTGGACTGTGCGCCCCTCTGCATGGCCAGCTGGCACTTCTCGTCACTTCCAGCGGCAGCTATTACCTGCATGAAGAACACAAAGCTTCTGAGTTTCAGAGTATGTCCTAAGAGGGGCTCGTGCCATCCAACCAATCTGCAACCAAAGGGTGCTAATCAAGGAAACCAATGGGACCTTGCTGACCTCGCATCAGCCCCAGCACACAGCACCATTGCAGGGGACCCTCC
This sequence comes from Lasiurus borealis, assembly GCA_004026805.1. Classification (NCBI taxonomy): domain Eukaryota; kingdom Metazoa; phylum Chordata; class Mammalia; order Chiroptera; family Vespertilionidae; genus Lasiurus; species Lasiurus borealis. The sequence continues at coordinate 34,287 of PVJN01010177.1, read as the reverse complement.
ATGCCCCACCATGGGACCCACACTTCCAAGAATCCTGGACCACCAATAGGTCTAGCCAGGAGATGGTTCGGGAGACCCTCAGTAAGTCTTCTCCAAATGCAAATTAAAACCACCATTTACTAAGCATCTACTATGAGTCAAGTAGTAAGGACAAAAACTAAATACCGAGCTACAGCAAATGAGGAAGGCTTTTCAGACAGTAAAATAAGATTTAATAGGAAAATCTGGACAGATACTTACCTAAGGCAAATTACTTATTAAGAACTAACACTTGCCAAGACCGGTTTGGCTCAGTGGATAGAGCGTCGGCTTGCGGACTAAAGGGTCCCAGGTTCGTTTCTGGTTGGGGGCATGTACCTTGCTTGCAGGCACATCTCCACTGTGGGGCATGCAGGAGGCGGCTGATCAATGTCTCTCTCTCATTGATGTTTCTGACTTTCTATCTCTCTCCCTTTTTCTCTGTAAAAAAATCAATAAAATATATTTAAAAAAAAAAAAAGAACTAACACTTACATAGCATTTACTATGTGCTGGGCACTATTCTAAATTTCAGAGAAAGAGTCGTATAGAGTATTAACTCAATTATTAATAGCCCACTGATTTACATACTATTATTATCCCCATTTTAGAGATAAAGAAACTGAGGCAAAAGAACTCAAGTAACTTGCCCAAAGTCACCCAGCTAATGGGAGGCAGAACTGGAAACCAAACCCTGGTAATCCTCCTCCAAAGTTCATGCTTCAACCTCTCTCTATACTGCCTGCCCACTTCTCTAAGCATCAATTACCTCATTCACGTATTCATCTTTATTTTAAGAATTCAGTGGAATGCTACTGTATATAAAACACTTGCAAAACTTGGGTAAATTGAATCAATTGTTAAACATATGCAGTCACTTATTCTATTTAAGCCTCATAAGAATATTATGAGGAGGTATAATTACTTCCATTCTATAAATGGAGACGTAGAACCAGAGACGTTATTAATGCAGGATCTTCCAGGTAGTAGGTGGTAAAAATGTATTCAAACCCATTGTTGCCTGACTCCAACGCCCATGCTTTTCCACTCCATCATGCCTAAGGCGTGACAAAGACAGCACCAGTGGTTTCGGGGCATATTGTGAGGAGGTCTGGGGTTTGGAAGTCTCCAGAAAAGTTTTAAACACTCAGGTGCCTAGAGTTGCCTTATCACTGGGCAGCACCTACCAGCCCACTTTGGCCCCAAGGTGACTTCCAAAAATATCAGTGGCCTTAAAAGATTCCAAACTCACCCATAACAATTTGAAACTGAAAGCTACCCTCAAATAGCTGCAGGTCACGGAGGGCAACACCTGACCAGGTCAGGCATCTGATTCCAATCCCAGGGTTCTCACTAGGTCCTGGGGACATCTGCCTGCCATGAATCACTTTCCCTCTTGGTGCCTCACTTTCTTTATCTGTGAAATAGGGATAATAAACCCTTTACATTACCCATCGCCCAGGGGTTTTGTGAGGATCAAGGGTGAGAGACAGCTGTGGAGGCACTATGAAAGCGATACGAAATGCTGTGAATGGAAGATGTTATCAAAATGACCTGTTCCAAGTCGAGAGCACGATGACACTATTTTATTTTTGTTTGCTTTAGCCTAAAACCATTATTGCTGCTTAGATTAGTATCTGAATTGAAGTGAAACCTTTCTACTAACATCCTGTCACTACTCAACACAAGTGGTACAATTTCATCTGTAAGTGTTAAATAGTCACTGGTTCTAGACAATTAGACTAAGTGTTGTTTCCCTGCTGAGAGGTGTGAAAAGCCCTTGTTTTTGACATGAAATGTGTTAATACCCACCAGGAGCCTCCTGGTATTTAAGATTGCTTTCAGAACTCACATGTCCTTCCCAAAGGAACTTCATGTGAGAAGGAGAGATGCCACCTGCCAAAATTCCAGACCAATCCAATTATCTCCAAGCCTGTAGATCTTAGCACCTTCTGGAGACTCCAATTGCGTGCTCCATGGGAACCTCACACTCAGCAGCATCCAAAACTGAACTCGACATGTCCTCCTATGTTCTCAATGCCAACAAATGGCAAATCCACAAATTAACTTAGTCTGATCCTTCCCATTCAATGCCTAATAATAACAGGATCCCTTTTCAAGAGAGACTTACTGACATGCCATCACCTCTGTCAAGCACAATGCATGTGTAATTTCAATATTTCCACAACAACCCTACAAGGAAAGCATTACCAATGAGGAAACGGAAGTGACTACGCTACAGGCAGAACTAGAATTTGAAGCTAGCGAAGCTAACTTGTAAGTCCTTGTGCCTTCAACTATATTAGAGTGCTCTCCAGGGACCAAATTCTCAATTTTCTTCCAATTTAGGATGTCTCAATTCATCATCTCCCACTACCCTGGTTCAAGTAGCATCACCTCTGGGTGGGATTGCTCCAAGAGTCTGCCCTACCACCTATGGACCACTCCTGACCTTATCCCATCCCTCATTCCCACTGCTTCCACAGAGAACGTTGGAAATCCAAAGGTAATCATGTCACTTCCCTACTTAACACCCTGATGTGCTTCCAATAAGTGTTCAAATTCTCCAGCACCTCCTGATCTTACCTCCGCTCACCTCTATAGAGTCATTTTCCACCGTTCTCCTGATCCTCTGCCCCACAGATGCTATTTGCAATTCCCTGAATGCATCATGTTAATTCTGTCTCCTAATAGGTCTTCCCACCATGAAAATGGCCTTCACTTCACCTCTTCCTCTATTCAACTGCTACCAGTCCTTCAAAAACTCAGCTTAAATGTCTACTGTCTCCAAAAATCCCTCCTTCTTTGATACCCACTTTCTTTCATTTGTTAAGTCATTCATTTAAAAAATAGTTAGTTAGTGCCTACTGTGGTCTGGGCAACATGCCAGGCACTTGAACTACAATAATGAACCAAACAGACACTGTCCCTGCCTTCATGAGGATTCCAGTCCAGTGGGAGAGATAAATTAATCTAATGATGACACAAGTAAAAGATTAAGCATATACTGAGATGTATAAGATATGTACTATGAATGAGAAGTATAAGATACCTTGACACCATATACAAATAGTGGGGGGAATATTTCCTGAGGGACAAAGGATACTTCCCTAAGAAGTAGCATCTGAATTTAAATGTGGGGTGTGGGGGGTGGGAGGGGAAGTTCAGAGCATCACATGTGAAGCGAATTGGACCTTGCAGGTTCCAGTTACTGGAAGGGCCAGTGATTTATACCTAGGACTCCTCACTCATCCACCCACAAATAGGTGGCAAGGCTCTGCTCTAGGTGAGTTTGCATCCCCAGTGCCTTGCATGCGGTTTCTGCTAAATCAATGAATACATTCCATGTTTGAGAATCGCGTTTTGTGGTATAATTCATTTAAGTGGAGATTCTAACATACAAATACCTTGGCCTGGAGAACATTTGTTGCCACGTCTATCACTGCAAGGCCTGTGGCTCCAGCTGCTGCCGTCACTAGAACAGTTTCTCTGTACCAGAGAAAGACGAACACTACTTCAGAAACCAGAAAACATCCAGCAAAATGATCTCACAAACATTTTTAAACTAGGACATTTTAAAGCAACAAGAGAACTTCGAGACCATTTCATTCAACTTTTTATGTGCATCCATTCTTTAGCCTTTAGGACTGGTGGTACTAATGTGGTCCAGTTTTGAAAACTTCCTGGGATAAAAATTCCTTATTATCTCTAGATAGCCTCTTCTTTTGAGCTACCACTCAATTTCTGCTCCAGAAATTGTCCTAATTCTCATAAACACTGCTGAATTTTAGAAGGTGGAGATCACATAATGGCCACAGATCAACTAAACCCATCTCTCTCTGGTGATTCAGAGGCGCTCTGAAAAGAGCAGAAGGCGATAGGTAAACCCAGATAAAGTGGAGACTTCAGCACCTCTGAGTTTAAAATATCCCAGTTAAACCCACCCAACCAAGCCTCTCGGAAACAAATACCTCAGGCCTCCACTAAAGCCAGAGGGAAGAACGTTTAAATAAAACAACTCTCTAATTGTGAAGGTTTTCTAGAAGGTGATATCCCAAGGGTCTGGGAGGGATTTTTCTCCAAATTCATACTGGCCAAGTTCTACCATTCCCTCTCAGACAAAAGGAGAGTCCCACCATCACCAAATCCCAATCTCCAGTCACTACTTTCTTTGGCCTTTTCTTAGACAGACCGAACATGAGCTAAAAGTTAGGCAAGGGAGAGAAAGGGGCAAAGCACTTCTGACATCAGAGAAGGGTCCTATTCAGCTCTCTGTTGTCTACACAATGCTTACCCAGGCTGGGTACATGCCCGATGCTCCAGGGCCATAATAGCAGTACCATAAGATACGGGCAGGATAGCAGCTTCCCGGAGGGGCACCCTTTCTGGAATCTGCCACAATGCCTATAAAAGAGATAACAGTGACCTAGTGATTCCATACGTACCTGTTCCTAAACGCTGCTCAGTAAATATTATGATTTGATTAAGTGACTGATTTACAAAGGGAAACACCTGTCAGGAACAAAGCCTGGTAGAAGTCAAAACCAAGCAACCTGTGGCCAAGTTCAAGACTTGGGCGCATCAGTCTTCAAAAATCCTAAAGTTGTACCAGCTCAGGAAGGGACCAGCAAACTTATGGAGAATGAAACACTGACCACTCTGTTATATAATGGGTGAACTGGGTGTTAGGTATATTTTACCTCAATAACACTGAGGGAGGGAAATACGTACTCTTCTCCACTAGTGGGCACCATTCACATCCTGCACAACCAGATCTGGCCAACCTGGCTGGCTCCATTCCCAGTGCCATCTCTTTCACCACCTCCCGTGGGAGAGAAACCCATTATATCTGGTTTAATGCCCCGAAACAGTTTTTCTACCAAAACTACCTAACTGTGGTCCAATTGAACAGCCATCCAGTTGCTTCCAGGGCTCAGAAAACAAAATGTTTCTGTATTAAACCACTCCACACAAAGTCCTGTGCAAGGGCTGTCACACCAATACTAGAAAAGGGATTTAGCATTTGAAAGAAAAAAGCGCTTGGCTGAAAAACAAGATATGACCAAATAAATACAAAGAAAAAAGGATGGGGTGGAGGGGTATGAGAAATGAGGGATAGGTAAAAATTAAAGAAAAGGAAGGAAACTTTTTAAAAATACCTAAACATTGATAGTGAGAGAGAGGGATACCTTCTGGTCAGTGATACATTCTTCAGCCATACCGTTAAAGCCACTCACGCCAATAACTCGATCTCCCTGAAGGGAAAGTATCGGTAAGGTAGGTCCAGATGCATCTTTCTTTCTGATTCCATACGATCCCCCAGGTTTGCCCTATCTATTTAGAGCTAATGTTTAGTAAATAATTCAGTCTTTTTCTCAATCTCCCCACCAAGATGCCAAGCCAACGTGGGCATAGTTTGAACAATGATAAGGGTATCAATTAGGTGATGAATATAGATATGAGTTAGAATCCCAGTATTAATGTTTTTCGCAAGAAGCTGAGACTTGATAATTTCCTATCTTCTTAGCCACTAAAGACCTCTTGTTGGTAATATAGATATGAATTAGAATCCCAGTATTAATGTTTTTCACAAGAAGCTGAGACTTGATAATTTCCTATCTTCTTAGCCACTAAAGACTTCTTGTTGGTAATGAAAGTTTAACAAAGCAAGGCACTTCTACTGCCTTCCTTCCCCCAGTTCAGAATTCATTTCTTCTCCTTCCATCTCAGTTTCCCTTCGGTGTCTTCTGACAAAGACCAGGAGACACAAGATCCTTTGGCTACAAAGGAGTTGGCATGTTTCTCAAAGCTACATACACATCAATTCTCTAAATTTCAACAAGGTTACCTCTTTAACTGTGCTGACATCTGTGCCTGTCTCCAATACTGTCCCAGAAAACTCCATTCCTAAAACAAATGGTTTCGAGATTAGGTTATCTGTAAAGCCTAGCGCCATGGAGGTCAGAAGATCCTGATCCACAAGCTTTCTGAAACAGAGAGTTTAAGTGCCTCCCCTCACCTACCCAGGGAGAAGGGAGAAGAATGTTATACCCAAATCACAGGAAAGTGAACTTAAGATTTTCACGACCAGAACCTGAAAAGCTATAGCAGCCCTATTCTTACTAGGACACAAATGAAAATTTCAAGAATAAGTGAAAGCATGGAGGTATACAAGTACTTTTACAGGTACACAAATACTTTGACCTTGATCACTGGGGGTTTGGGATCTTATAGCACCCCAATTATGATATTCATCATACCGGATGCTATGTCTTCTCTTCTGGACTGTGAGACCCTCAAGGACATGAACCATATTTATTCATACAGTACTTGGCTCAAAAGAATAAACTAGTATTCTCTGCCCTTTCCTCTTCCACCTCCAAAATTTCTGAATTTAATGATCAGATTCTCACTTGAGCTGCCAGAGGACTAACTCAGTTAAGTATGACATGACATCTTTTCCCTATCCAGTATTTCAGCAAATAAAAAGAGGGAAATGATTCCAGCTGTTGAGACATAATCAGACACCCTAAGGCCAAAACACAGCAACTATTTTGCAATTACTATATACTTAACAGTACATTTTTGTATAGAATATACATGCACTATATACATCCTCAACTACACTTATACCTGTTTAAATTTCAACAACAAAAATCAATCATTTGTCCACATTTTCAGAATTTAAATGTAATCAGATCGGGCATAATGAAAATCAGAGGAGACAATGAACTACTGGAAATGTATAAACTCTCCTTCTTTCTGATCCTTTGATACTGAGTTCCTTTGGGAATGTGTAAAGAATAAGAGTTTTACCCTAGCTGGTTTGGCTCAGTGGATAAGCATTGGCCTGTGAATCAGAGGGTCCTGGGTTTGATTTCGGTCAAGGGCACATTCCAGGTTGCAGGCTCAATCCCCAGTGTGAAGCACGCAGGAGGCAGCCTATCAATAGTTCTCTCTCATCATTGATGTTTCTAATTCTCTCTCTCTCCCCCTTCCTCTCTGAAATCAATAAAAATATAATTTTTTAAAAGAATAAGAGGTTGGGCTGCAAAAACAAAAAATTGAAGCAATGTTAGGGAATAAAAAGAAATGACTAGGACCAATGATGATTGGGATCAGAATTCTGATGGACAGAATGACATGTGAGCATTCATTTGTTCATTTTTAAAATATTTATTGAGCATCTATTATGAGCCCATTACAATGCTAACCTGGGAGATATAATAAGGGTAAAATAGTCATAGAAATTTCCCACAATCTAGTGCTTCTAATTAGCGGTGAGGCTGACATGTCTGAGATTCACTGACAGGGGAAGAGTCACAGATGAAGCGCATGGTTCTGAAAACGGTGTCTTCTTTCCCTGCAGCGGTCCCTCAGCCGCTCCATACTTACCAGGTGTGAAGGGAAGAGGGGGCCTTTCCTGATACTGACCCCGGCAAACCAAAATATCAGCAAAGTTAACTCCACAGAAATGGACATCCACTCTGACCTACAAAGGAAATAAAGCAGAGCAGTACATATCTGTGGAGACAGTAATTGAATTATAGCAAAATACTTACCGAATACCTACTATATGCCAGGTACTGAACTAAGTCGCTATGCACAATCATGAGGCAATCAATATGGACAATTTCCCTGCCTTCGTGGAGCAAAAAGTATGGTAGAGAAGACAGATATTCAACCAAATAATTGTATTTATAGGTTAAATTACAACTTACACACAAAATGTTAAAAATAGAAATATATGATGCTATGAAGGCATACAATGGGGAGACTTAACCTTTTGGGCAAGTCAGGGGAAATCCTTAAGAAAGGAACACTTGAACTAAGAACAGCCGAGAGTTAACTTATTCAAAATAGGAGGGAGAATCCCGGCACTGCCAAAAGCAATGTCATGTGCATAGGCACTGTGGTGGGGACGAAAGAAAACCCAGCAAGGCTAGAGCACAAATAGGAGAAAGAGATGGGGTTAGAGAGCAGGGCCTATGCCATCCACGGGTTTATAGGCTTTATTGGCCATCCCAGTCTTCAAGGTAGGAATAATGGGAAGTCATTCAAGAATTTTAAGGAGAGTAACATGATCAACTAACTGTCTTGGGAATCAGGAATTATCTGGAGCAGCGGTTCTCAACCTGTGGGTAGAGACCCCTTTGGGGGTCGAACGACCCTTTCACAGGGGTCGCCTAAGACCATCGGAAAATACAGATATTTACATCATGATGCATAACAATAGCAAAATTTCATGGTTGGGGGTCACCACCACATGAGGAACTGTATGCAAGGGTGGCAGCCTTAGGAAGGTTGAGAACCACTGATGTGGAGGCTAGCGTTAGATCACCAGCTTTTGTTTTGGAACAGCACTGAAGCTGAGGTAGTCCTGCAGCAGTGTAGCCAGCACTTTCTTTAGACCAGGTTTGGGGAAATTATTTTTCTGCCAAGGCCACTTGGATACTTAAGACATTGTTCGCTTAATATAATTCCCTTAATATAAATTTATGTTGCTGTGAAAACTCCTAGATTTATTGAATTTCGAGTCTTGCCTGCCGTTTACATATGCAGCACACACAAGACCTCAAGCCACTCCACCTTGACTCACAGATGGAGGTTTAATGTCTTTCAGCACCTGAGTCCCAGGAAGCTGAGTGGCTGCCATCATGTGCACACCCAAATAACCCACTTAGCCAGCAGGGCCTGTTAGTGGCACTCAGGGCCTGAGCCACATTCCCCCCCTCTCACCAGGGGTCCCCAACACTGAGGCTCACTCACTGCCTGCTGCACCTACTAGTCAGAAGTGCTCATTCTCCATGCCAGCCGACATGGTGTCACCAGAGTGATCAACCCACCAGGCCAAAGTGACTCCCACATTTCACTGGAAATGCCCACACCCTAAACCCCACCCCACTGCCGCCGCACAGCCGAGGAGGGCACAGGGCACACACATATTCCAGTGGACGCTGCTGGTTCAGGGGAGGAGCGAGGGCACATAATTAGACGCTGACACCCAAGAGGAAGAAGCAACGGATGGGGTCCATTTATCTGCGTTAAATCCATAACTTGGCAGGTGGTTATGCAAAATGGTGCGCTAATACTCAGCATTCTCTGTTTCTAAGGCAACCACAGCTCCGGGGCGTTCTGAGAGCGGCCTCCACGAGTGTTTTGGGAGAACCATCTTCCTTAGCCCTTTTGGCCTTTGGGTGAAACCGGAAAGGACACCACGAAGTTGCCGCCCCCCTAGCTGAGCCGCTTAGGAACTCAATCCAGGGCGGAACCTCCGGTGGGCGTGTCGTGGCCGCGGGGAACTGTTGAGAGGGTGCCAAGAGGCCCCGGGGACAGGCCAGCTCCCTACCTCGCGGGGCCCGACAGGGCGGGGGGCGACCTCCTCCAGGGCCAGGGGCTGCTTCAGCTCCGCGCACCGCGCCGCGCGGTAGTGGCGGCCGCCGCCGCCGCCGCCGCCGCCCGGCCAGGCTCTCCTGCAACGCGGGACAGGGACTGGGTTACTCGGGGTCACCCGGGCGGCTGCCTTTTGGAGCTCAGGGAAGAGTCGGGGGTCCCACCTGCAGAACCTAAGGAAGCAGCGTCCCCCAAACCTCGCCGCCATGGCCCCGCGCAGAGGGAGTCCCCCCAGAGGGGAGGGGTCGGGGGGCAGGAAGAGCGGACGGACGGCGCCAGCCACGCCCTTGCCGCGTCCGGGAGCGGAAGTGGGATCGGCCGCGTCTGGGGACACGACCCGGCCCGGCCCGGCCCGGGGGAGGCGGCGCTGCCAGGATTGGGGGCCCTGGGCCGGGCCGGCCGCGTGGACCCGGGGCGCGCGCCCCTGGCCCCGCAGGCTTCCCGGAGGCGGAGCCCGCTGGAAAGGAAAGTCGTCAAAGGAAACCGGTGACCCGACATTGTCCATTGGTTGGCGTTTTTATTGCAAATCTGGGAGCCGGTTAAAACCCGACATGACCCATTGGTTGACATGTGCATTGGTGGTGCTTGCTCTTCTGCACGTGGGAAACCCTACATGCGTAGGTAAAGGCTTCCATGTCTGCCTTCAACGCCTTATTAGAGTTTAATTCTGTTTGTTTGGTTGTTCATCTTCACCGGAGGATATTTATTCTATTGATTTTTTAGGGAATATGGGAAGGAGGGAGAGAGGGAGAGAGAAACATCCTTGTGAGATACACCTGCTGCGCCCTGGCCAGGCCTGCAGTGAACCTACAACCCAGGCACCTGCCCTTGCCCTGGGACTGAACCCCTGACTGACCCTTTGGGGCTCAGGGCTGACGCACTCTAACCATTGAACCGCACGGGCCAGGGCCCAAAGTTCAATTCTCGTTACCAATTCCCTTACACTTACAGGGCCATTGACACTAAAACTATACGGTTACTGAACATCCAAGGTGGAAGGAGTTTACCTAAGTCCAAAAAAAAAAAAAATATTTCCGATTAAAGTCAAGCCAAAACCTGGTAGTTTTCATAGATCCGAAGCCGGTATTCTGCCTGGCACAAGGTAGATGCTCAATTATTGATTCGGTGATCGTATAATTCCCTAGCTGAACAGGTGCAGTCTGGAAAAACTGAAAACATAACGATGTAATCTGTGAAATGTTATACAATGGGGGAGACCTCTGTTGCAACGGTAATCAAATGTCAACATACTGCCAGTATAAGAGAAGCACATATTATCCTGGGAAGTATGTTTCATTTGACAGGTAGCTTTAAAGGCATCACGATGTCTTTGAAGGACATCTAGTCAGAGTATATTAGCTTCTCAGGTTCAAGCCCAACTCTACTATCTATTTGTCTGGCTTTGGCACTGACATCTAATGGCTGTGAGGCCCAGTCTTCTCTTCCATAAAGAGAAAACCATAGGCAGGATAATTCCCAAGTTGCTAAATTCTGTTTTTGTTTTTTTGATGGCAGGAAACAAGAGTGCAAGATAGCAAATGACCTGGAAAGAATGATCAGAAGTAGTATAAAGAAATAGAAAACAAATATGAAGGAGAAATAAACGTTTGAGATCTGTCCACAGGCTTTGGTGGGGAAGAAATCCAAGAACCAGGTCACCACTTTTATCTTGAGAGCAATCACAAGGAATTTAAAATGTCATTTTAGCCCCTGTCGCTCTCAGGAGGAACAAGGACTAGAAGGTGAGAAAATGGAAAAGCAATTCTTTCCAATTAGACACTTTGTAAACTCGTAAGTCATTAGGCACTGACATCAAACCAGCAACAATGGAGAAATACTAACATTAGCATTATCAAAATGAACATTCTGGTTGCCAAATAATTGTGCGCAATAAGAAATCTCAAGTTCATGAAGGGTGAAACCAGGATTGATTGTATTGAGGATAAAATGAGTTGTTATATATGGAAAATATTTTGTAAAGTATTAGGTATTTATACAAGATATAAAACAAGCAATTTTTAAAAAATATATTTTTATTGAGTTTTTTACAGAGAGGAAGGGAGAAGGATAGAGAGTTAGAAACAACGATCAGCTGCCTCCTGCACACCTTCCACTAGGGATGTGCCCACAACCCAGGTACATGCCCTTGACTGGAATTGAACCTGGGACCCTTAAGTCCACAGGCCCATGCTCTATCCACTGATCCAAACTGGTTAGGGCAAAGCAAGCAATTTTTAATGGGGCCCCTTCCAGGCAGCAACCATTTCTTTAACCTCCTTATGTTTGCAGTACTTTGCAACACTTTTCGGAACTTAATGCATGCTTCTCCAATGAATTGTTGAAGTATCTGTAAGAATCAAGTCTTTTATTCTTGATTAAGTATTTTTATGGAAATTTTTTTCTATTGTGGTCTTCATAATGTCCTTGTCATTCTCAGGGAATATAAGAATCAGTGAGTTTGGAGAAATCTATAAATACTGCATCCTACATTTAATTATAGTATCTGAAGAAAATAGTTAAAGTTCCTTTAAGAAGAATGTGAGAGGAAGATGAAAATGTCTTAGGTAATCGAGGTGATTTTCAACACTTAATAGTATATGCAAAATAGCTCTCACATTCCAAAGAGCTTCAAAGGTAAGTGACAAGGCATTTAAGAGCAGTTGCTATAGTAGCAAAATAAATATTTTGCCTCTTTCTCAAAGTGTTGCCACCACACCATACTATCTAGTTTTTATTATCATGTGGATATTTTGTTTTACCAGGGGAAAAGTGGACAGAAAGAACACAATTTGAATCCTGTTAGAAGAGCAAGACCAAACAGTTAAATGTGAACTGATCGGCCTTCTGGGAAGAAAGAGAAAGAATCAATAACTGCCCTGCAAACCAGTTCCAGGACTCATTAGGAAGTAAAAGAGCGACTCTTCCTGCAGCGACAGCTCACATGAAGAGATAATATTTAACATCCAGAAGCTGCTGGAGGGCTGAGGGTGGGGAAGCAACCCAAAGCTGACTACACAAACAACTATGATTTCACAGAATAATGGACAATATGTGAACAATGTAAGCAGCATACCAGAGAATGCAGGAAATGCTCAAGTATTTCCCTCAGTTAAAATGCTTTATGCACTAGTTTGTCAGCACCTGCAGACCAGACTTTGTCTCAGTGGCCCCGTTTACCACCACATCTGCACAGAGCAGGTACTCAGTATAGCAAGCTGTGTGGGAGAGCTGCCAGCATATTACTGTCCAAAGCCACATCCCCCAAAAAATGTTAAGGTGCCTTGCACCCATTTTCCTACTGGGCATAATCTGGTCATTATTATTATTATTATTATTATTAGTTCAGTATATAGTAGTCTCTCTTTCTTTGTGGGGAATATATTCTAAGACACCCCGCCTCCAATGGATAACTGAAACCTTAGATAGTACCCAACTCTATATATCCTATGTTTTTCATATACATTCATACCATTTCACTTAAAGGAATCACCTTACCGCTTCTCTTTGGCACACCCTGAGTTGCCAGCATCACTACTTTTTGTGCTTTGGGGCCATTAGTAAGTACAATAAGAGTTACTTGAACAAATGCACTTGAATACCACACAGTGGATCTGATAACCAACACAACTACTAAGTGACTGATGGGGAGAGAGAAGTGGACACAGCATGGAGACGCTGGACAAGGGATGATTCATGTAAGGTAAGGAACAGAGCAGTACAACTCGAGATTTCATTCCATTACTCAGAACAGCGTGTAATTTAATACTTGTGAAGTGTTTATTTCTATTTTTAAAATTAACATTTTTTAATGTATTTTATTGATTTTTTACAGAGAAGAAGGGAGAGGGATAGAGAGTCAGAAACATTGATGAGAGACATCAATCAGCCGCCTCCTGCACGCCCCACACTGGAGATGTACCCGCAAGCAAGGTACATGCCCTTGACCGGAATCGAACCTGAGACCCTTCAGTTCGCAAGCCGACGCTCTATCCACTGAGCCAAACCGGTCTGGGCTAAAATTAACATTTTTGAGCTGCAGTTGACTGCAGGTAACTAGAAACACAGAAAGCAAAATTATGGGTAAGGGAAGGACTACTGTGTTGCTATTACAGATATGTTATTATCTTCTGCCACAATGCTGTCCTTCAAGATTTCTGATGTAAGTGGGAGTAAGTTTGCCTTTTTTATTGAATTCCCCCCAATTGCTATTTCTGATGGTTGCAGTTGGGGTTAACTTTTCTCAACCTCAGAGATGAGCTTTGGCCATTGATATATGTAGTACGTATTGACCTACTCTATTCCGGAGACCGTGTAAGATTTACTCCAACACAGAATCAAATCATAACATTTCAGAGCTGGGGTGAAGTTTCAAGATAATCTAATCACCCTACAATTTAAAACATTTTAAAATAAAAAATGAACGTATTGAAGTCTCTCCTTAATTCCCAAAAGATAATCTAATCAAGCTGTTTCATCTACAGGTAGAAAGAGGAGGCTCACAGAGAGTCTGGCCCAAGGTCACATCAAGGTTTAGTGGCAAGAGTGCCATTAGTATCTAGCTTTCCTGATTTCTTATTCACATCTTTGGATTTCACTCAACATTATGCACAATAATAATATTTCACATCTTCATAGCACTTCAAAGGTTTCCAATCATTGTCGCCTACAATGCTCCATCCTGCCAAAGATGAGAGTAATAATAATTATCATTGCAACTAGCACTTGCTGGCAACTTAGAGCGAACCAGCATTACGGACGTGCTTTTGCCTCATTTCCTTAGTACTCACAATAATCCTCTTACTAGGATACTATTATTTTTACTCTTTTATAGATGAGGGGTATAGGCTGGAAGGAGGTTAAATAACAGGCAGGAAATGGAGCAGTTCAGAAGTTTCCTCATTGCCTGATGCCAGAGCCACAGCGAGGACCGAATCTGGCTGCCCACTGTGCCTTCCTCACAAATGCTCTCTGGAGCAGACAAAGAAGGAATTGTACCATACATCTCAAAGCCATGCTTTTCTTGTAGTTTTAAGATTAATTTTATAGAAATTTTACTGTAGTTCAAGCCTAGAATATAGGCACATTCTCTAAAGAGAATATAGAGAAAGCAGCCTCGAGCGACGCTTGTGCAGTTAAGGGACAAGAGCGGGAAGAGATGCTAACACATAATTAGGAGTGACTGCCCTATTCCATGTAGCTGGGAGCTCGAAAATGTACTAATTTCATTTAAATTTAAAGATAGTATAGTGTAAGATGAAAACTATGATTATGTAAAATAGTTTACACACACACAAACACACAATTTTAATGAAACTGGCTGACTAGGTTGCCTTGTCTCCAGTCATGACTTGAGTAGATACATGCAGACATTTGGGCTAAGAGCTTAACACCCAGATGGACCAATTTGGAAGCAGTGATGACCTTGGCAATGGCTGCTGTGGCCCCCAAAACCAACCACCAGTATTTGATGTGGAGATCTATGTTTCATCTTCAACCATCATTATGGAACCAGTTTACAAGGTCGCAGGCCTTCTGGAACCTTATGAAGCCTTTCTAACCCCATCCCCAGAAAGAACAAATTCTTCCCTTCCTAATGTTCCCCCAAAGAAGTTTGTGTAAACCTGTAATAGCTCGCTAATCTCATTGTTCGGGTGGTAGTTTATCTGTTTGTCCCAACAGCTAAGTTGTAAGTACCAGAGATGGTTCTAATGAAGTGAAAAGAATTTAGAATCATATATTTCTTTGTTCAATTCCTGGTTCAGCCTCTTAGTGTGACCTTGGGAAAGTTAGTCAACCTATCTGTGCTTCTATTATATCATCTGTAAAACAAGCATAATAATACCCATCTCCGGTGATGGCTGAGAATTAGACAAGGTCAGTGAGCACATGGCAACACTCAATAAATAGCAGCTCTTATGAAGATAGTTCCTGCCCTTGAACCTCTCACCATCTAGTAGAGGGAGGCACACAAATTGGCATCTGACCTGCCTGGGATATGGCCTATGACAGAAGGCTGCAAAGAGGGCTGTGAGAGAGCACAGAGTTAAACCTACTCCATTTGGAGAGCATCGTTTCAAGAAAATCTTGCAGAGGGAGGATGAGGAAGAATTAGCCAGACAGAGGGCACCGCTAAGTTTTCCCCAGGCAAAGGAGTTCATGAGAGAGAACGTGGCATATTCAAGGAACTGCAAGTGGTACATTATAAACTGAAGCTATGGTTTGAGTTATGGTGAGGGGTGAGGCTGCAGAAGCAGGTGGTGATGTCGAAAGAGCAGACGTTTTAGAACGGGGCAGTGAGAAATTCCAGCTTCACCACTTTCCAGCCATATATCCTCAAGCAAGTGGTTTCTATCTGACTCTCAGTTTTTCCGATTGTAAATGATTGTGATTACATGAACTAATTTATGTCAAGGGCCTAGCACAGAATACACATATCTTTTTTTTTTTAATTTTTTTATTGTGTTACATGTATACATATCTTCCCATTGCTCCCCCACTCCCAGGCATACACCACCCCCCAGTGTCTTGTGTTCATTGGTTATGCTTATATGCATGCATACAAGTCCTTTGGTTGATCTCTTATCTACCCCACCTCTCCTTAATCTTCCTGCTGTAATTTCACAGTCTGTTTGATGCTTCGCTGCCTCTGTATCTATCCTTTTGTTCATCAGTTTATACTGTTCTTTATTATCCACAAATGAGTGACATCATGTGGTGTTTCTCCTTCATTGACTGGCTTATTTCACTTAGCATAAGGCTCTCCAGTTTACAGATATTTTTTAAACAAGATAGCAAGTAGGCAGGTGCAGGGTGAAGGGGAGTCAATGGGAAAAAGAAGGGGGGAGGGATTTCTGTAATACATTCAGCAATAAAGTTACATTTAAAAAATTTTAACAAATATTAGTTATCTCTGTTTATCTAGGATAAGCGTGGTAGCTATATATACACCGGTTTTTATTGAGTGAAAGGAAGGATGATAGAATGGGTTGATTCACTTAGCACATATTTATTAGATACCATTCATGTGCTGGACACTGTTCTAGTCATGGGGATACAGCACTGAAAAATAAGACCAAAATCTCTGCCCTGGTGGGACCCACAGTTTATGAATTGAGAAGGAAAAGAGGTAACTGGTGTCTGTAAGGGGACAGTCTCCATTATAGCCCATGTGGCTCCAGGCTTAACTGATGAAGGTCTAATATACTGACAAAGAGAGGTTCCAAGAGGTCTGGATGTGGGTCCGTCCTCCTAACAATGAGAAGGCTCTTGTCCCTCCCTTAATGGCTTCTCACTTATCAACCCTCGGCTTCCTGTTGTGATCCAGGGGAGCTGGTTAGTTGTGTTGTTTGGCAGGAAGAAAGGTCAAGGGGGGCTCAGTTCTTTCTTGGGCTCTAAGCCTAAAGTGATGGCAGGCGGAAACAGGAAAGCAGCTCACACAGAAAAGCTATGGAGAGGGAGCTTTGCCTATCTCAGAAGCCCCTTGATAAGAGAGCTCAAATGCCTGGTGATCCATACAGGTTTTATTTCACTGGTAGGAAAATTATATTCACACGTGTGTATTTTTTTACAAAAGGGTTTGCCTAGGAGCCCTCATTTAATCCTCTAAAGAACTCTACCAGTAGGATTTAAAGCCACTGAGTCCCATGTCTCTCCTTTAAATTAACTCTTCCCATTCCCCAGCCTCCTTCCCTGTGGTACAAAGTCCACATTTCAATCATAAACAAAAACGACAATATATTCCTTCAACCCCTTATCTCTCTGTAGCCAACACCTAATTCATCTCCTCCCCACAGCCAAGTCTCCTGAAGGTAAGGAATATGCTCATTGGTTTCCTTGCTTCCTTCCATTCACTCTCCACCGTGATTCCCCGCTGAAAACCACTGAAATTGTTCTTGCTGGGGTCACCAGGGATCTTCCATTTGCCCACTCTAGTGGATACTTGTCAATCCCCATTGTGGTTGGCTTCTCATATTTGAAGCCAGTCTCTATTGATTCTCCTACTTTTCAGCCCACTCCTCAGTCTTGTCCAAAGATTCTTTCTACCCCTTTAATGTTGTCAACCAGACTTCTATGGACCCTGAGAATTCATTTGATGTAAACTCCAAAAAAGGAATTTCTGCTGAGATGAACTCCCCATGGTCAACTGAAGGCCCAAGTGTTATAAATAGTAACAGTCTAGTGGCCTTTTGTTGACAGGTGCTCTTCCTGTACTCTGTATACTGGGAAGGATGTCAGTCTAAACTCTGGATTTCCCAGCTCTATACCCCACTTCTTTAGGAGTCTAAATCAGTGGTTGGCAAACTCATTAATTCATACAGCTAAATATCAACAGTACAACGACTGAAATTTCTTTTGAGAGCCAAATTTTTTAAACTTCTTCTAACGCCACTTCTTCAAAATAGACTCGTCCAGGCCATGGTATTTTATGGAAGAGGCACATTTAAGGGGCCAAAGAGTCATAGTTTTCCAACCATGGGTTTAAATCAACCACTTCAGGAAAGCTCTGGTTTTATTTTTCGACCAATGGACAGAAACCTATCCATCCAATCAGAACTGTACAACTATATCTTATTTGCATCTACACTGACCAATCAGAACACACAATACCAACCAAGCAGAACTGCATGATATGGACCAATCAGAACTGTAAAAATTTAGAAACCTAATTTACATAAAATCGGACCACTTGGAAACCTGGGCAGGAACTTTCTCTGTAAAAGGCCACCTCCCAAAGGAGGGAGGACAGACCATCATAAATAATTTCAGCTATTTGGAGGGGAGAAGAACCAAAATATCCTAATTTTTTATAAGAAGTCCCAAAATTATTAAGAAAAATTTTTAAAAAGGCCACCTCCCCTTTGCCTTGGTGAAGCCACTTCCAGTTTCCAGCAGG
Organism: Lasiurus borealis; assembly: GCA_004026805.1. Taxonomy (NCBI): domain Eukaryota; kingdom Metazoa; phylum Chordata; class Mammalia; order Chiroptera; family Vespertilionidae; genus Lasiurus; species Lasiurus borealis. Next base: position 15,983 of record PVJN01010177.1, on the reverse strand, counting down.
TGCTGCATCTCCCTGTTTTGCAAAGTGTTCATTCTCTACATTTTCTAATATTTTTTTCAGGGGGGAATTTTTGTTGACAGTTCTTTCTATCGCCCTAGTTTCTCTCTCTTCCTATGTGAACTCTTTTTTTCTTCAAATTCCTGCTCAACTTTCTGATTTAAGAGGCCTTTCCTAACTGTAGTCTCACCACCTCTCATCTCACTCCTCCCCACTCCATAATATACATAATACCCGCCTTTTGTTTTCATGACAATTCCTGTGTAGCTTTAGTACAGCATGCATCATATTTTGTTGTGACTGTTTATGCTTCTGTCTTCCCAGGAGATTATGAAAATCTTTAAGGTGGAGCCAGTGACTTCTTTTTTTTTTTTTAGTATTACATATAGTAATACATATGTTTCCTTTCCCTCCCATTAACTCCCCCCAATCCCACCCCTGTGACTTCTTTATTTTTTTTTTATTCTCAGAGGTTGACACAGAGCCTGGTACATGGTAGTCACTGTGATTTAGAGGTGTTTTGCAAATTCTCAAGAATCAAACAGCTAGCAAGTGATGACAGCAGGGCCTAAACGCTAGTCTTCCAACTTAAAGGAAGTGGTAACTACCTCACCACAGAGTGCAGGTATTTCATTGTAAGTGCCTCGACACCAAAGGGCAAAGTGGTGGGGAGGATTTCCTTTTCCCCACAAACACTGCCCTGGCTACCAGGTGTGGACGGATTGTTTGGTATTTGTAGCCATCCTTTTGCAAACTCCAGGATAAGAGAAGGAAGGGGGGAAAGATAGCTCCCATATCTTCCTCCCAGCGGACAATCACAGCCATCACTTCCTTTTGAGCCAGGGGCAGGAAGCCTATCCTGGCTCATGATGTTCCAGGCTTGAGAAGGGCAAAGAGTGACCTCATAAGACACTTTGCAGCAGGACCAGTCCAGAATAGGATCACTACCATCCTGGAGGAAACCTCCTAAGGTGACCACAGATACACCTGGAAGGAAAGAAACTTCCTCCTTCCCGGGAATAAGCTTTCTAGGGAGAGGCTCTGAGATTGGACAGTATGCGCATTCACCCATTACAAGCTCAAATTCCACCCGAATACACACAATCAAAAGCTTTACCAAGGCCATTATCACATGCACAGGGCCCTCCCGCTGTTTGGGCAACATTTTAGTGCTGCAGTGAAGCAAGAGAAATGTCCATCAACGCGGCAAGGTAATGACAGACACATTAGGTAGTGCCTTTCTCTGACCTGATGACTCACTCGGCCTCGTCATTTGTAATGCTGCCGCCGGGGAGGGGGAGAAGGAAATGAAGAGGAAAAGAGTGGGTTGTGTCGTGCATGTAATCTGTTTCACCATTTCAGAAGGCTTTTTAATGAGCTTTCTCATTAAGGGCTCTGGAAGCCGATGCTTAAAAGTTTTCCGGATAAGCAAAGGAGCAGGACTGAAATCAAATGGCATCAGGCCAGCACCTCATACTTGGTTTTAAAGATATAGTGACGGGGAGGGGAAAGGTAGGAAAGAAAACGTGGTTATTTGTGACCAGAGAGATTCGATAACTCTTTTTGTCCAGGATCATCTGAAAATGAATGATGTGGCTTTTCCCAAAAGCCCCGTGAAAATACTAAAATGTCCACCAGTTATTCGAATATTAGAGTGTACCTGGGATAACATTTCTCTATCCACCGGTTCCCATGGAGGGAAGTAATTGTCCCGTGTTATCCTAGCCCTGGGTTCATATTTCTCGTAGGGCACTCATCACATTGCACCAGAGATAAAGTCCTCTCTTGACTCTGACCCAGTGGGAGCACTCAGCCTTCCCTAGCCGCCTTTATTTTTCCACAGCCCAGCAGACTGCCCAGACACAGAGTGGACACTCCATCCATGTGATTCTACCATTTAACTGAATTCAGCAGGTGCTATTAGTACCTGAAAAAGGAAAAGAAAAATAATTAGACCTGAGTATAGACTGCAATTCGGAATAATTTATCACCTTGCAAGGTTCAACAAATATTTTAATGTGCTAACAGCCCCTAATTAAAGCAGCAGCCTTCAGTTGAAATGAGCAAGAGGAAGACAATTATGGTGGAGATTCAGAGATGCATTCCTAAAAAAAAGTCATTGCTGGACATTGTCTGTTGGGTTTCTGAACAGGAATCAGCTCTTTTGGCAATCAAGAAATCCCTTCCAGTAAGTCTGCTTAACAGAACACAAATACAGAATGCACGGAATTCTAGTTGTTGGCCATACTCGAACCACTAGTCCAGTAATCCTGCTTGTATGGCCTAAGATACACTTTACTTTTGACAAGTCCAGTGAGTCCCTGCGGTGATATACGCACACAGTCTGGCACCGTGCCGGCCATGGAGTGTGTGCTCCATAGAAACCGGGTGCCCATTGTCAGGAAATGCACAAAAAGGGGAGTAGGGCTGCCCCACCCAACTGGAAAATGGACATCAGGAGAAGGTGACAGTTTTCCCTGAAACATTTGCTCAATGGTCCAGCATTTTTATGCTTCTGAGTGTTCTTATGTGTGCTGGACTGTACTTCATCCCAAACAACCAAGGCCATCTCTGTGTGTCTCTCTCTCTCACTCAAGTCCACACTTGAATAATCAGGAAGGAATCTGTGATCCATCCCTACAAGCAGAAGAATGAGGCTGGGTGTTCTCAAACTGCATAGCTAGAATGTTGTTTTGTTATTTTGTTTATGTGTTTGTTGAGCATCACTCTTTCACAACGTGTGATCTAAGAACCATGCATCAGATCCGTGAAGATGCCGATGAAAAGGATTGATCTCCTGGCTGGATGGGCATCCTGGCATCTATAGTTTTATCAGATCCCATCCATGATCCATCCTGCTTCCGGCTGAAGTTCAAGAGCCTCTGGCCCCCGTTTCTGACCTAGTGGTGCCTTGGGTCACTAGAGGGCACCCTGGAACAACGTTTCCCCACCCCCGGGGCTGCAGGCTTCCCACTCCTGCCAACCCACCAGGGCTTCGGTGCCCACATAGTTCTGGGCTATGGTTTCCAGGCCCATCCTGGAACCACAGTTTCCTTTAAGAAATGTAATCCAATTGCCACATCACCAAATAGATCTAGCGTGCATTTCCACAGAAGTGCTGCTATAAATTCAATTTCTAAAGACAAATGAGACTCTAAGTCATCCTATGTTTATTCATTGACCACTTATATACATTGTATGCCACAACAACATTAGGTATTAAAAGGATTGATTTAAAAGGAAGACATCCTTCATACTTTCAAGAAAAAAATGTGGGCAAGAGAAGGCATACATAGTAAATCACTTGAAAATAGTTATACTGAATAGTGAGTCTTATTTTCAAATTAATAAGAATATAGAATAAACTTCTAAATCTGACACAGACAGATGCCAGTACATCCACAGACAAGCAGCTCCGTCTTGGCGCTGAGCTGACTGGGATTCCTGAGCGGGATCGTGGAAAAGATGGGATGGGAGAGGGGAAGGGGAAAGGAGGTCAGGGCAGCCCAACTGCGGCAGGTCTTTCTAATTCAGGGCCCGCCTTCCTGTCTCCACAGGCACTTACCTTAAAATGAGCAAGGCAAATGCAAATCCGGGAAGAACCCTTGGATTTATTGTCATATTGGCCTAGAGCTCATTTATTCAACAAATACTTGTGCCAAAGACTAGTCACGCCCTGGCAAGACAACAGTGGGCAAGGCAGATGCCTTAGTGCTGCCTTCACGTGTTCCCAATCGAGTACAAGGCACAGACAAACAAACAGGTTATTACAAAGGAGTGCGAAAGTGATAGGTGAAGTAGGAGGTTTACGGGAGCTCACAGGAGAGAGAAACCTGACCCAGAGTCAGGCTGGTGAAGGCGGGCTTCCCCGGGGTAAAAATCAGTGGAATAACTGAAAGGGTAAGTTAGGAGGAGCAAGAAAAGGCATATTTGCAAAGTGGGGAAGAAAGCAAGCAGATATTTGAGGAACTGAAATAAATTCAGTAGAGCTGGTGGAGAGAGGGTGGGGCTGGGGGAAGCGTGCTAAGCAGTGTGAAGCAGGGGCCAGTTCATAAGGAGCCTTGTATATCCTAATGGGGTTATCTGGACATTATCCATAGCGCACTGGGGAGCCATTGAAGGGTTGTGGGCAGGGGTAGTACCATGATCAGAGCTGCATTTTAGGAGAATCTGATTGTGCCAGGGTCAGTGCTACTCTGGTATATTAATAAGCCAGCAAAGCCAAAGGAATCAGTCTTTCCCTTTAAATCAGTAGTTCTCAATCTTCCTAAGGCCGAGACCCTTGCATACAGTTCCTCCTGTGGTGGTGACCCTCAGCCATGAAATTTTGCTACTGTTATGCATCATGATGTAAATATCTGCATTTTCTGATGGTCTTAGGTGACCCCTGTGAAAGGGTCGTTCGACCCCCAAAGGGGTTGCGACCCACAGGTTGAGAACCACTGCTTTAAATGAATCTCTCCCTTTAAAGCAAGCATGTCAAACTCACACCCTTGGGTCACATGTGGCCCACAACAAATATTTTTGCGGCCCAGCCAATATAACGGTATGTAAGAAACATTTAAACAAAAATTTTGTAACTTAATTTTTACAATATCCTGTTATACATAATTATTAATAACGAACTACAACGTTCACTAATGACTGATTACTATAATCGTGTTGCATTCATCCATGGGCCTTATGTGCAGGCACATCATTTCTCTCCCTTAATACTAGTAGCGAATATCTTAGCAGCTGATTGCCACATCATTAGTCTTGTACTGACCTGTTTGGTGTGTGCAACAGGAAATATTTTGCTTTTGGAGAATAAGAAAAATAGGTTTATTTGCATTACGCTTGTTAATTTGTACAGTCATTCAGTGTCTGGTAAGTTACTCTTCAAGAAAAAAATATTAATTTTTATTAAAATGTTCTATTATTTTATGTTAACAAATACTCATTTATTTCAGCCCTCTGTATTCAGCATGTCTCTATCGAAATAAACCTACGTTTCTATGAAAATTGAAGCTTTTGTTTTTTTAAGGCCCACATAAGCTCAAACCTTGTTTATTTGGCCCATGTTAGTCTTTGAGTTTGACATGCTTGCTCCAAAGGAATCTTTTCTTCCTTCATCCCCAATCTCAAGCTGCCTGGGAAACCCTTCAAGAAGGAGGTCTCTCTTTAAAGTCTGCTTCATGTGCCAGACAGCAGAGGAGGCAGGAGTAGCCTAAAATATGGAACCGCCTTAGGCTGGATGGTACTTCTCATAAAAAGCGATCTCTGGCAAAGTGGAGAGGAGGTAGAGCCACACTGGTCTGAGAGGAAGAGCGGCCCTAACTGGTTTGGCTCAATGGATAGAGCTTTCACCTGCAAACAGAAGGATCCCAAGTTCAGTTCAAAGGCATATGCCCGGGTTGCAGCTCGATCCCCCGTAGTGGGTGTGTAGGAGGCAGCCAATCAATGATCCTTGCTCATCGTTGATGTTTCTATCTTCCTCTCCCTTCTTCTCTGAAATCAATTTAAAAATAAATACTTTCAAAAAGAGAAGAAGAGTGGTCCAAACCCATTTCCTGGGTTAGACACCCTCAGTGCCCCCACTGAACTGGTTAAAGGCCATACAGAGGGGGAAACAACCAACTTGTGAATCTGAGCACAAAAAAAAGCCTAGCTCTAGACTCTAGGCAAACAATTGTAGGGCTAGACTTTAATTGGAAATTCAATCAGTTGCATTGATATTATGCTTCTTCTGGTCATTAAGGTTTATGGCCATCACCTGCCTCTCGGCTACCATGTAGATAAGGATGGGAGGCCTGATGCAGAGTTTTATGTTTTGATGTGTGGGCCAAGTGAGAACCATAAATAGTAATAAGAGAAATAGAACAGTAGTTAACCTATGTCAGTGGTCGGCAAACTCCTTAGTCAACAGAGCCGAATATCAACAGTACAATGACTGACATTTCTTTTGAGAGACAAATTTTTTAAACTTAAACTTCTTCTAACGCCACTTCTTCAAAATAGACTCTCCCGGGCCGTGGTCTTTTGTGGAAGAGCCACACACAAGGGGCCAAAGAGCCGCATGTGGCTCTCGAGCTGCAGTTTGCTGACCACGGCCTAGAGAATAATCAGAGAAGCACTTTTTTCTTTCTTTTACCAACTCCCCCCTCGGGCCAGCCCCCACAGCATCCTGCACCCATATCCTCGTTTCCTAAAACTGAGGCCGCCAGGATGACAGGCCTTCGAGTAACACAGGTTCCTCAGTTCCGGCCTCACACCCAGTTTCCTTCCCTTCAGAGTAAGGAAGAGTCTCTGCAGGGCCTGGGGCCTCTGAGCACAAAAATAGAATGCTGGAGCGTTTGGATTTTCCTTTCCTGACAGTGGACTTGCTCAGGAAGAGGCACTTAAACAAGATCTTTTTTTCCTCTGTGTGTTTTTCAAATAACACACTGCATGGCTGGGGGTGGGGGGAGGGAGCAAAACCGTTGTGGAGAGAAGACTTTTCAGCCCCCATTCTCTCTGTTCCCCAAACAGGTTGAGTTGTCCTTGCCCTTTAGTTTCTTTTCTGCTTGCACTCCACCCTCCCACCCCAGCGTGCTTCCACACTCCTTTGCAAGCCTCCTTTTATTTCTCCCCCACCTCTCTCCCCCTCCCAAACCCTAAAAATGCCACATCTCTTCCATTGTTGAGCTTATAGCTGAGTCTTCCCACACAGTGATATGAAGAGACATATGATTCAAGCATCCCCATTCCAGAAGTATTATTATAGTCTCAGGAAAAAAAAAAATAGGAGCCTGCTCTATGTCTGTCACCTGAAATAAACTCCCAGTTCCTTCCCTGCCGATCCCCAGATGCTCGATTCTGAATATTATTCCAGCCTCTTTGGCCACCCCCAAGGTTCTTAAGCCCAGCTAGTGACTGGGGGGAGAGGGAGGAGCGAAGGGGCGCTCTGAAGTTGGCCACCTCAGGGTATGTGAAGCACATGTGTGTCACGTGGCGAAAAAATGTGCCAGCTAACCTCTGGGACTCCCCAGAGAATCCAGAGTTTGTGTCTCTTTGCAGACCTCAGAACAGCCTGTATGTTCTCTTCTCCCTGTTGTGTGCCTGGCGCTTCCCCCGGTGAGATATCTCCTGGAAAAGCTTTTCCTGTGAGGGTGGGGAGCTTTTGTTCTCGGGGAAATATGGTGCGGCTAATTAGGAGCATTGTCCTTTGAGGGGGGACGTGTCACAGGCTGTGTGCTTCCCCCCAGCGCTGAGGGTAGGTGCCTCTGGTCACTGCTGCGACGACCTTGATCTCTCTCCCTGCTGGGCTCACTGTTTTTAGGGAAATTGTGATAAAGCCCAATAAAATAAAAATAGATATGTGAAGCTAAATCCCTCTCTCTCTCTCTTCCCCCACATTCTTTGCAATGAATTGAGTTTCTATTACTAGCTCTTTTTTCAAAGAAGAACCCTCTAATAGTTTGTTTTTTTTTTTCACCCCTCACCACCTGGGAGAAGCTGGAGGTCACAGGATGAAAGCCATATTCTGTTTCCCCCTGTTTCCTATTAATAACACATCGGCATACAGCTAAAGTGAAATTTCTAGCAACTGTTTTGATAAGAGTTGCTTATCAGCAAAGAAGTAGTTGAATTGCTCTTAGTCCTTGATCTGAAAAACAGGAGTAGAATATTTTATGGCATTCATAGGTTCCGGCACTGCAGAGTTCTTGAAGTATCTTTTAAGCTGTGTCTGGCTCCATCACGGCAGACACAATTAGGAGCGGCCTTTGTTGAGGCAGCATTCTGCAAGGAGCATCGCTTACCTGGTTTGTGCTCTCTGAAGATTCAGGAATCTTCATTCGTTAAATGCTACAAATATTTATTGCACATTTACGAGGTGCTAGCTGGTATTCTGGCTGCTTGGAATAGATTACAGATTCCTACCTTTGTGAGGCTTATATTCTAGCTGGGGGAGATAATAAATCAAACGCAACACATTATATATTAAAGGTATAAAGAGTTTGGGGGGGGAAACAATTTAGAGCAGAATAAGGGCAATTGAGAGAGGTGGGGTAAAGGAGGGAGACAACAATGGAAAGAGAATGGGCAGGAGAGTCATGAGATGTGGCTGAGATGGTAGTTGGCCAATGACTCGATGCAGTTAGCCATGTGGCTGTTTATGTCCATGCAGGACAACTTTTCTGAAAGAGTGAAGAGCCAATGCGAAGGACATTCGATGAGAATGTGCCTGGAACAGCCAGGAGGCCGCTGTAGTGGAGCCCCAGGGTAGAGGAGGAGAGAGCAGACAGGTGGCAGGCTCTACGTCAGCAGTGCTGGGAATGCTAGGATAAGGACTTTGTCTTTTACTCTGAGTGAAAGGGGGGCAGCAGGAGGTTTTGAGGAAACCAATGAAATGATTAGACAAATTTTAACAGAATGACCAGGACTGCTTTGTAAAAAATAAGTAAAAATTTTTAAAAAAGACCGTGTTAGGGTATCTACAGGTCCTCCTTTCAAAATTTATTTTGAGCAAACTGCAGGTAGCTTACTGAACATTTAAAGTTTCCGTGTAGAGAAATGATAAGTAATATAGAATGAAGCTGTGAGGTTAATTCCAGGCTCTGTCGCTAGAAAATTGGTTATGGGACATTACGTTCTGAGTGTATTAGACACCTCGGATTGGATGCTCACCGAGCATGGGCTGTAAAAACATCAAGCTAATCATCATCCCCCTCACAGAGAGGAGATGGTCGGGAAGGCAAATTTTTTGTGTAAGATAAACAGGAAGACAAGAAGCGTGTCTCGCCGAGACCGGTTTGGCTCAGGGAATAGAGTGTCGGCTTTCGGACTGAAAGGTCATGGGTTCGATTCCCGGTTGGGGGCATGTACCTTGCTTGCGGGCACATCTCCACTGTGAGGCGTGCAGGAGGCAGCTGATGGATGTCTCTCTCTCACCGATGTTTCTGACTTTCTATCTCTCTCCTTTCCTCTCTGTAAAAAATCAATAAAATATATTAAAAAAAAAAAAAAAGAAGAAGAAGCATGTCTCCAGGGAGTGTTGGGGGCCTGGTTAACAAGTGGCACAATGGTATCTCCAGCTCAGGCACTATGCAGACATGCCTCATGTATTGCCCTCCACTTTATCGCACTTCACAGATCCTGTGTTTTTTTTCACAAATTGAAAGTAAGACCCTCCACCAGCAAAATGATTATGCCACACTGAAGACTCAAATGGTGGTTAGCATTTTTAAACAAATATTTTTAATTAAGGTATGTACATTTGGCCCTGACCGGTTTGGCTCAGTGGATAGAGCGTCGGCCTACAGACTGAAAGTCCCATCTTCGATTCCCGTCAAGGGCATGTATTTTGGTTGCGGGCCCATCCCATGTGGGAGGTGTGCAGGAGACAGTTGATCAATGTTTCTCTCTCATCGATGTTTCTAACTCTCTATCCCTCTCCCTTCCTCTCTGTAAAAAAGATATGTACATTTGGTTTTCAGACAGAATGGTATTCCACACTTAATAGAGTATAGTGTAATGTAAACATAACTTTTTTTACTTTAAATGCATTTTATTTTTAGATGACCTACATGACATTTTTTTTTCTCTTAAAAATAATGCCTCAACTCCAAATAAGCCAAGGTCAAAATAAATGAAGAGCTCAAGATACCATCAGTCCCATTTGTCTTAGTGTGTGGATGACAAGGAGCAGCCAACTTAGAATGACAAAAAGCAGCCAGTTATAATGACAGATGACAGATCCAAATTACCAAACTTGTTAACATTTTCCCATTTCTAAGCACCCTTTCAGAAAATCACATCTGGGTCACACCATCCTCCCGGTAGACCTCAGAGCTACCATGGCATCTGGATTCATGTTTTCACCATAAGGAACTGGTAGTTTAGTTTTTTGTTTTTTTTTTAATTGATTTTTTACATAAGGAAGGGAGAGGGATAGAGAGTTAGAAACATCGATGAGAGAGAAACATTGATCAGCTGCCTCCTGCATGCCCCCCCACTGGGGATGTGCCCGCAACCAAGGTACATGCCCTTGACCGGAATGGGACCCTTCAGTTGGCAGGCCAACGCTCTATCCACCAAGTCAAACAGGTTTCGGCAGGAACTGGTAGTTTTTGAAATTAGCAAGGATGGGCTTGATTTCCTCTTTCTTGTCTCTGTTTTTCCAGTTTCCCTTCGACTGATGCCATGTCACCTTTGATATGCTCCTTGTAGGCTTCTTTTTGGGAAGCCGCTCTCCTGCCAAGGATGGTTCACGAAACTCTCACCCCCAGTGATGACTGCTTTCGGTTCCTTGGCCCTCCGGCCTCCAGCTGTGGCATTTCCTCTGATCACGGAGTCATCAGTGTTACCCTCTGTCCTACTGACTGTCTTATCCCCTCGAGCTGCAGGCACAGCCCGTCTGCGATCTCCCAAGTAGTGTGGGAATCAGAACATTTCACCACGGCTGATGAGGTCCTGGCAAATGACCATAATAGCAGCTAGAAGGAGAGGACAGCAGCCTCACTGCCTTCACAGGAGCGCAGGGCTCTGAGGGAGCTCTTAGCAGGCTCTGCAGGAGGGGGTACAGGGAGTGGAAGGAAATGTAAAGGTAACTTATCTAGGCACTGGGAGACCAAAACAAAATGTGTGAGTCGCTTTATTGGCATATTTGCTTTATTGCAGTGGTCTGGAACGGAATCTGCAATAGCTCCAAGGTATACCTGAATATAAACATTAATCTAAGATTTTCCAGCTTCCAGACCTAAAAACTGAGACTCGGGGAGGCCAAGTTCACATGCCTACACTCAGCTAACAATTCAGGGATGGGACCGGGCTTCTCAGCCACAAATCAAAGGCCAGCTTTGCTGGTTCCCAGGGCTGTCAGCACTTCCTCGTCACAATTGGTTCCACCAGGAGCTGGAATCCCTCGGTGAAAGGAAAAGTTGCATAATGAAGCAGCATTCAGCGGGGACCGTCTATTCAGCCTGACTCCCGGCCCGTCGCTCTTTTATCCTGGATCATTTTCTCCAACTATTTATTTCTGTGCAGTGGTGGTGAGAATGGTGACGGCAAAATGGCACCCTCTTCCTCGATTCCGCTGCTCCCTGTGTGTCTGACTCACACCTGCTTACAGGAAGGAGCCTCGGCTTCTTCATTCCCCCGCAGAGCTGGGGGTGGATTTTAACTTGTCCTTGCCCTCTCCCCCGTTGTTGTGAAGAGTGTCAGCTTAGCTCTGATTTAAAAACAAAAAAGAAAGAAACAAAGCAACGCTGGGAATCTTTATTACCCAGCAGGTCAGTGGTGGCAGAGGGAGAGCGGCTCCATTCTCCAGTGTCCCAGGGGAGAGAGCAGGGCCGGCCTTTGAAAGGCCACCCTTTGACTTGTAAAACAGCGGCTAAGTTGGCCACCAAGGCTCTTCTGCAAGGAGAAGCCCGGGGCTCCCCTTCCTGGGCTCAACCTTTCTGCTGAAAATATTCTTTCCGCTGGGTGGAGTGTCCTTTTGGTGACATTTATTTGGGGCATGTTTAGAAATCAAGCGTTCATTTGACCTGAAAAATAATGGTCACGTCCAGTGAGAGTTTTGAACAAATGAATGCAACACACTCTTTTTATTGCCAATAGGCTGGGCTTGTGAGCTGCTGCCTCGTTTTTCCATTCATGACAACAGGCTGATCTTCATTCTTAGCCCTCCCCCTACCCCAGACATTTGTACGATGGCTGGCTCAGGAGTAAAGGCTGTGCTAGTCGCTCTTGCAGAGAGCGAAGGTAGTGTGTTATATGTGGATTAAACCCCCAACTTTGTTTTCCTTGCTCTATGATACCAACACAGAAACCATTAGGCACAGAGGCAGTGCCGTGGGATCTATTCTGATTTAGCCAATCTGGAGAAATAACCTTCTCTGGAAACAGGACTCTGATTATTATTTTCCCACTGTGTTGGAGTATTTGACCTTCCTTGCACACACATCCAATGGCTACTGATCAGGCTTTGTTGCCTCTCTCCTAAAGCTGCTTTGGGATACTAAGAAAGGAGGCACAATTCAAGAGCAAATTGCTCTGATTAATATTGTATTTATAGTTTAGTCTATCAAGGTCATTTCCCTAGATGCCAGCCTATCTTTCTGAAGACAGAAATTCTGTGTCAGAGTCTGTCTATCCCTACAACAGGCAGAAGACCAATGAGGAAAATGAGAAGTAATAAGCGTGGGATGCACATTTATTTATAAATATACTAGAGAACCGGTGCACAAAATTTGTGCACTGAGGGGGAGGTATCTCTCAGCCTGGCCTGCACCCTCTCACAATCCAGGAGCCCTCAGGGGATGCCCAACTGCAGGTTCCATGGAGAGCAGGTCTAAGCCGGCAGTCGGACATCATTAACGCTGCCATGAAGGTGGGAGAGGCTCCTGCTACCACCTCTGTGCTTGCCAGCCATGAGCTCAGCTCTGGCTTAGCAGCGTTCCCCCTGTGGGAACGTACTGACCATCAGGGGGCAGCTCCTGCATTGAGAGGGGTCAGCTGAAACTGGCTCTCTGAGGGGTCCCAGTTTGCAAGAGGACTAGGGCCAGGATGAGGGACCCCACGGGTGCATGATCAGTGTCAGAGAGGGATGCAGGAGGTTGCCAGCCAGAGAGGAGATGCAGGAGGGTTTCTGGGCTTGTCCGGCCCATCTCGCTGAGTCTGGATTGATGGGACCCCAGCAGCAAGCTAACCTACTGGTCAGAGCATCTGCCCCCTGGTGGTCAGTGCACATCATAGTGAGCAGTTGAGCAGTCTTAGCATATCATTAACATACTATGCTTTGATTGGTTGAATGGACAACCGGATGACCAGACACTTAGCATATTAGGCTTTTATTATATAGGATATTTGACATCTTGGTGCCATCCATCTGTCTGGTCCAGATTTTTCTGCTACTCTTTTTTTAAAAAAATATATTTTATTGATTTTCCACAAAGAGGAAAGGAGAAGGATAGAGAGCCAGAAACATCAATGCGAGAGAGATAGATCAGCTGCCTCCTGCACGCCCCCTACTGGGGATGTGCCTGCAACCAAGATACATGCCCTTGACCAGAATCAAACCTGGGACCTTTCAGTCTGCAGGCGGACACTCTATTCACTGAGCCAAACCAGTTTCCGCAGGGCATCTCTTTCTTGATGTTTTAGGCACCATGATAAAAACGAATCCAAAAAAACATATCTTTCTGTTATATGTGTTAAATTTTCCATTGTCCATTGTTGCTCAGCAGAACAATCTTTTCAAATGTTAAAGGTAATGAAATAAAGAAATGCTTAAAAAATAATAATAATAAAACCTAGCTTGTATGACTCTGGCCGCCCTCCCCTTGAGCAAGATGAGTGAGATTACAGGTGTCTATGACACAGGGTGAATAGAGGGCCCAGCAGTCTTAAATTACTGGAAAACATGTGAAAACAGTTTCCTCCATTCTGCTTGCTTTTAACAGTCATGTTCACATAAAAAAAAGACGTTACCTCAGAGTCGGTGATGACGCCTGCGGGAACCTTGAGGTGTCCTGTTTGATTCAGACATCCCCCATCAAGGGAGCATAATTCCCTGAGTGCTTGGGTAGAAATAGAATGACCTCATTTCCAAAAAGTTCCAAGTGACCAGCGACCATGCTAGTGTAATTTCTAAGCGTGGTGCTTAGTACAATGTATTTCATATTCAGTCTGGGTTAACATTAAGAATTTTGGTGACAGGTTTAGCTACAAACATTTCCTTTGTTCATTTCAAAAATATTTAGTGAGTGCCTCTGTGGAATTAAAGGATACAGTGCCTGCCTTCAAAAGTAATAACAGCCTTCTTTTGAATGTTTGCCATGAGTCAGACGCCATTCACAATGCTTCGCTTAGCTTTACTCGTCACAACAACTCTGTTTGATAGATGCTGCCATGATCTCCATTTTGCAGAGGACAAAACCGAGGCACAAATGAGCAAGTCATCTAATGTTTTATAGAACTAGGGTGTTGCAGTCTGAATCTGAATCCAGGCGACCTTGCTCCACAGCCTGACTTCTTGGCCTTGCACTTGATTGCTGTGGTTTCAACTGCCTTGGGTCTAAAGACATGTCAATGACTGGACTGGACTTAGAACAAATATTTCTTATGATTCATATTTAGTAATGATTCGTTTTAAGTGCTGTGTTATAGTGGATATGCAGACTTCACGAATCTCATCTTCTCATTAGATCCCAATATCACAACATTGGAATAAATGGCATAAGGAGGTGGTATTGTCTGGTAGTTAAAAACCCAGGTTCTGGAGTCAGTCAAACTTGGGGTTCAGTCTCGATTGGGTTACCTGCTAGGTATGAGACTTGAAGCGGGATAACCTTTTGTCTATAAAATGGGGATGATAAGAACACTCACCTCACCGGGTTTTGAAAGGAGACACTCTGAGGGATTGTAGGAGCGGCCAGACATGAGGAACAGTAGACCTGACTTCCCTGGAATTTTGTTCAGCATCTGTGGCTTCTTTGCCAATACAGTGTCCACTTATATCATTTGAATGTTACAGAAAACCAGAGAAGAACCAAGCAATACTTAGAGAGATGGAGTTATATTTATTACACGTGCGTCTGGAGGAAAGTGTCTCTCAAATTCTGGGCCCCACCATGGAGAAATTTTCCCGATTTATATGTTTTTGCCTTCTTTGTCTCCCAAATATGGGGTGTTTCCGGTCCCCTTGGCAAGTTCTTAAAGAGCCCTTATGTGCTGGGGCCTTGAGACCTCAACCAAAGGCTTGGCCTGGTGCCAATACTGATAATTTCATACAGGGAGTGGGAGTAGTCTTATTTTCCTTATTATTTAAGCAAAGAAGCATTTACAGAAGTCAAATAGCAGGGTTTAAATTTCAAACAGACGTTTTTATATAAGATGGATGCTTCATGAGAACTTCTCTTCTACAGCAGACAGGGCCTTCCAGCAGGAGTAATGGCCACCAGGCTCTGCAACGTGTTTGGTTCCTGCTAACCCTATGTGCATGACTCCCCACTTTGCCATGAGCCCCAAAGAAGGAGGCCTGGTCTTATCCATGGATGGGCATACTCAGGAAATTCCCTTCCTATCTGGGAGAGTAGGTAAACACATTCCAAGTTCATAATAACAACTCATATCACCAGGTGTTTATTTACCAGATACCTCGAAGATAATTTCCAATGAGGAAATTAAGGTCCAGAGAATTTCCGGTGAAAGTAATAACTAATAAATGGTGAAACCAACCTTTGAACCCTCTCAATCTGATTCTAAATCCATGATCTCAACCTCTATATATACGGCACAGAGCTCAGAGTTAGGAAGTATTCAATAAATGTTGACTATTATTAGTAATTTTTCTTATTAGAGGAAAAGGTACCTTTCTAGATTCAGTAAGCTAAAGAATCGATGCAGTCATTTGAAAAGGTTTTTACTGTTTTTTGTTTGTTTTGGTTTGTTACTTTCATTGATACCCTAAATAGTTATACTTACCAAATAGCCATTTTGATCAATGCACCTGCTGAATTGCTCAGTGGTGGGTCTAGATTGGCTATGACTACCTTTTGTTTTACCTACTGTTTATGTGGTTTTAATAACCCAAAGTCATTCTTTCAAACATTAGTGTCAAAAGCTGCCAGATCTTCTCACCTCAATTAATACCCCACGCTGCTGCTTCCTGGAGGGGGCTGAAATGAGTGTGTGGGTTGTGCCAGGTTTGAATTTGGCTTCCACACCAAATCTGAGCTGTGTGACCTTGGGCTAGGTACTTAGTGTTGCTGGGCTGCGGTTTCCTGCTTTGTAAAATGGGAGTGTTGGGGGGATTAAATGAGACAAGATATGTAAAACACTTAGCACAAGGCTTATCACAGAGTAGGCGATCCATAATTAAATGCCATTTTCTGTTTCCTCCTCCCAGTAGGGTTTAATTGCTCCAGTCATGGTTCCAAATCATTTTGCTTATGCCAGCTTAAGACATCTGAAATTTATCAGATGATATTTAAATGCATACGAGTGCCTAGTGATATCTCTGT